>JACVTC010000470.1:0-25258 GCA_016946835.1 Neocallimastix lanati (nom. inval.)
AATTTGTTATTAGAAATTTTTCATTGTAATTTTTAAAATAAAATTTTTTATTCTTTTGTAATTTTATTTGAAATTTTAGCCAAACGTACTGATCTATCTTAGTAGTAGAACCAGATATACCCTTGACTAAAATTTTATTTTTTAAATTATAAATTTTTAAATTTAGTTTTTGAACTAAATTTTCTGTAATAAAATTACAAAATGATCCAGAATCTAGCATAGATTCAGATGTAATTTTTTGGTTATTTTTAATTTTTAATTTATTATTATTAATTGGTAGTCTTGCTGGAATGTAGCAATGGAATAAAAGAAAAGTTGAAGGTAGTTTTGGTTGTGATGTTATCAAATGAAGGAAAGTTATAACAAATTGTTTTTACATTTTTTGATGAATTGGACTCCGAAGTGAAGTCCTTCATTTAGTTTTTTGAATTATTATTATTTGTCAACTATTTATTATTGTTATTATTAATTTTCATTAAAGTTATTATTATTATGGACTTTATTATAATTATTATTATTATAATATTTGTTATAATTGTTATTATTATTATATTTATTATTGTTGTTGATGTTGTTATTGTGGACATTAGAAGGGCTTTTCTTTAAATTTTTATTACCATTAGATTTAATTGACCTTTAGATTTCAAGGAATTTTCGTAAAGAATACATCTAGTATAAATAGTACTAAGATCAGAAGGAAATTCATCCATTTTTTCTATTTCTTCCTGGAACCTTGGGGGCAATCCATTATAAAAGAATAAACTAAAGCTTCTTCATTCCAATTCAAACATGTTGTAAGGGTTCGAAATTCATCAATATAATCATTAATTTTCCCAAATGTGTGAGAAATTCTTGCGAGTTGGATCATGGCTAATTTCTTATTGGCAACATTATTAAAAGCTTTCCTTAATTCTTTAATCAATTCTTCTAATGTTGCTGGACTTCTATCTTTATATTGGCATAATACCAATTACGAGCACCATCTCTAAAGCGTGACTTAACATAATTAATTTTTACATCCATAGTAGATTCACAGTTAGGATAAGTCTTAAAAGTATCTTCACAGAGCTGACAAAAGAGATCGGTTTCCTTAGTATCCCCAGTGAAGAATCCAGGTTCTGGGACTTCTTGAAGTGTATTGGGAATAGTATTCCTCATTATTACATCATTGTCTGCCTCTCTTCTTGTTGATATAGAAGCGTTATCATCTTGATTTTGAGAAGCATTAACATTAGGAATAAAATCGAATTTCTGATTTAAAATGCTGGTAATAGAAGAAAGTTGTTTTATTATATTCTTGTTATCCCTATTTAAAGTAAAAAGTTTCTTTTGAAGATCTTCATTATATTTATTAAAATCTTCTCCTGATAAGAATGTAACTTCTGCATCTTTTGCCAGTTCAGAGACAGTAATCTGAGCGTCTGTTCTTAGCTTATTTACTTCCGACATAGGAGCAAAGTCAGGATAGGAGTTTGCCCACACGTTATTATAAAGGGACATATCAAGGTGATTCTCTTTTCTTGGGTAAGGTTATTGTTAAAACTTAACCCTTCAAATAAATTATTAATTAAATTATTATATAAATTTGTTTTTCTTTATACTAATTGAACTTTCTTATATTTTAAAAAAATTATTATTTTCACAAAATTATTAATAATTATTAGTGTCTTTTAAAATAATTTATGCATTATGATTCAAGAATAATAGAATTATTTAATTATTAATTATATTAATAATATTAATTTATATTTATTATTAATATCTTAGTCTCTTTATCAATTTTAAATTTAAATAACTCTTTTTTAAATAAATAATTTAAACAATAGATTTATTAATATTATTTATTTTTAAATTGTTAAATTGTTTAACTAAATTTTTTTACTAGAAATAGAATAGTTTTTTATGTTTATATACATTTTTTTCTTATTGAAAAGTAAAAAAAAATTAGCGAATGTAAAAAAAATTTACAATAAAACAAATATTATCTTAAATATAAAATCTTTTTCTTCTTTTTATATTATGTTTTTCTATCTTTTATAAATATATTTTAACTAATTAAAGTTTTAATATCATTTTCAATAATAGTAATAAAAAAAAAAAATAATAATAATTATAATAATAATCTTTATATATATATATATAAATTTTTTATGAAAAATTGAATTAAAAATAATAATATAAAGTCAAAAATGCGAAGTGTGAGGTTCGAACTCACGACCTTAAGATTATGAGACTTACGCGCTGCCGACTGCGCCAACTTCGCCTTCTCGAATTTTTTGGCAAATGTTGATTATTATCTTAATTTAGAATTTACTTCTAAAAGTGATAATAATTTGTCAATTAAAAGGGTAGTTATTAACACAAAAATGTTAATTAAAACACTACAGTTTAAAATAAGAAAAGAATATTTGTTTTTTTTTATAATAAAACTTTATTTATCAATATAAAATTGTACTTTTTATTATTTTGAATATTTATATTCTTAATAAAAAGTATTTAAAATAAATGAGAATAAAAGAAAATAATTTATTAAAACTTAAATTTTAAATTTTTAATTCTTGAATTCTGATTTTTTATTTTTAAAGAAATATTTACATGTTTTTATATTTTTTTTTTAAGTTTAAATTATTTAAAATAAAACTATATAATTATTTTAAGTAAACACTTTTAAGATAAAATAAACAATTTTGTTATTATTAATAAGTTTCTTTTTAATTAATATTAATATCAATTTAAACTGAGATTTAATTTAAAATCGTTAAAGTAAAATAAAAGAATAATTTAATATAAAATACATTGTTCTTTAAATTAAAAAATATTTATTTAATAATTTTAAATCTTTTAATTTATTTTTATTAAAATATTATTTTATAATTATCAATAACTAATTAAGAGGGTTATTATTCCATTTTATTGATTTTTCTTAATTTATAATTTGGTTATTTATCATTTTATGATACGTGACCACTATAAAAATGGTATTTAGGTAGATTCTTTAGGTTAAAGAAATACTTAAATATTATTGGTCAATAATAATTTTATAATAATATATATAATTTTAGAATAATAATTGTTAAACGGAGAATTCTTTTATTTATAAGTATATACTTATGATAAATTAATTCACATAAATAGCTATTTTTATATTTTATTTTAGTATAGTTAAAAAGAGATATTATGTATATTTGAGATAATTAATTATAATATTTATGTAAGAGAGTAGTAATAATAATTGATGTAATAATTAATAATTAATAATAAATAAAGAGTACATTAAAAAGATATATTTATTACTTTATTTTGTATTATTGTATGTGTTATTTCTATTTAATATTAGAATATATTATTTTGTCATAATTCCTTATTGTCATTGCCCATAAATAAATATTAATTTAGATACATAAATAAAATATCGTATCATTTATGGTAAAGAATGAATTAATAACCTTTATTTTATTATTAATAATTCTTTACTAAATTGTACTTTCCTATATTCTTGATAACCTAAACTTAATAATAAAATTTAATTTATTTTGATATAAATTAATTTTAACTTGTAAATAATGTAAATAAATTTTAATTAATTATTTTATTGTTATATTATTAAATATATGTATATTAAAATACAATTGTAAATATTAAAATTATACTTTTAAGATACTAAACTATTAAAACTATTAATTAAATATTATTATAAAAATTATTATAAAATTATTAAAATTATTAATTAAATATTATTCTAAAAATTATTATAAATTATTAATATTATAAAATTATTAAAATTATTAAATATTATTATAAAAATTTATATATTATAACTATTAAATATTATTATAAAATTATTAAGATTATTAATTAAATTTATTATTAAAAATTATTATTAAAAATTTTTACTTATTATAAAAATTATTATTTAAATATTATCAAATTTATTAATTAAATATTATAAAAATTTTATTTTATTTTGAAAATAATTACAAGTATTATTTAAAATAATTAAAGATTATTAAATTTATTATATTAATCTTTAAAAACAATTTATTTAACTTAAAAATATCAAAGAAAATAGTAAAAACTATTTTCTATATATTTATTTTATAATTATTTTTAATTAAATTATATTTGAATATTATATTATTATATTTATAAAAATTAAAACAAAAATGAATTATTGATATAAAATTAATTCAATAATTCTATAAAATTACTTAAATTATAAACAATTAATTATACTTTAAATTTATAAAAAAATATAAATATTGTAACAATTTCTTAAAAATTAAATATGTGTACTTTAAATAATAAAATTTTATATTAATAAAAAAAATAAATAACTTTTAATAAAGAATTATTTTTTTTATTTAAAATCAAAGCAGGGTAATACCCGTCCCCCCCTGCTTGATTTTAAATATCTAAGTGTCAACCCCGAGTCTACCATTTATGATAAGAATGTACTAAATAATGCATTCTTAATTAAATCTACGATTTATTTCTAATACATTATGTGTACATTATTATTTTTGTACTTTAATAAATTTTTAAATCCAAAGATCAAAAATTAAATCAAAAATTATATTAAACTTTATATTTTTATATTAAATCTTATATTAATAGTTATATTTTTATATATTTAAAACTTATATTAACAATATTAATAATAAATCTTATTTTTTTTATTTTTATATTAATAATGAAAATTTGTATTAATAATATTTTTATATATTGATAATTAAAAATTTATATATTATATTTTAACTTTTATTATAAAATTTTATATCGAAATGTTTTATTTTATATTGAAAAATATTTTATTTTATTAAAAACCTTTATATTAGAATAGTTTTTTTATTTTTATTTGAATATTTTAACAGATTGTAATAAAAAATATAGCCAATTAAATAAATTCTTATTAGTAATATTTTAGATAGATTATAAAAAAAAAAAAAAAAAAAAAAAAAATGTTTTATTAATATTATAAATGTATTTTATTTATATTGTTATAATTAAATTTTATATAATTGATTATAAAACTCAATTTAAATTTAATAGTTTTTATAAAAAAAAAAAATAAATAAAATGTAATTTAGTGGCAAGAACAACTTTTATGCCTTGAAAAAAAGTATAAATAGTTGTAAATTTTGCTACTAATTTTTAAATATCATCAAAAAAAAAAATAAATTTAATAAAATAAATTTATAAATAAAAATAACAAATAAATAAATAAAATTTGTGTTTCTTACTTTATTTTTATTTAATTCTCTAAAACCTTAACATTTATATGGTGGAGATATCGGGGAATTAAATAGAAATAATAGTAAATAACATAGATTTTTTTTAATTTTTTTTTTATTTTATATTGATAAACAAGTAAGTCGTTAATCCTTTGATTAACCTATGGCGCTTGTTTGATATATATATAAAAAAAAAAAATTTTTTTTATTTAAATAAGTAAAATTAAGATTCTAAAAAAACCAAATCTTGTAAAATTATAACAAGGAGCGGATAGAGCTCATATACAGTGTATTTCCAGAAAACAACAAAATATCTATTATTCATAGTAGGTTATTGGATAATAGTTATTTTGGGAATTAATTGGAAAGTAGACGAAGGTATTTGGTTACCGATCCGGTAATAATAGTTCAGCCTTCAACGTTTCAACACACGAAGGTGCGGGTACTTTCCAAGCACTGGCGAATAAGGAGCTTACGTCACCGAAGGCGTAAGATTGTTTTTTTTTATATTTTTTTTTTATTTTTCTTTGTGCTAGTTATAAGGCACTTTATTATATAAAGTATCAGACTTTGGCTAACTTCGCCATTTAAATTTTTTTTTTTTATTTTTTTTTTATTATTACTGGTACTTTATTTGTTATATAATTCCTGTAATAGAATCTTAATTTACTTTGAAAATATTGTGTTTTTAGTTAATTTTTATTAGTTAATAAAAATATTATTGAATACTTTTAAAATTTTTTTTATTCCGTACATAGATTATCGGATTAAGTTTATCCTACATAGTAATTGGGCTAGTGGGCTCTGAACTGCTATATTTTATATTGAATATAGTAATCGTGGCACACGCGTGGCATGACACCATTAGGTAAGCTGCACGTCAGACAGTGTGTACTATCAGATTGTACGACAATAAAGATTATTTTTTTTGTGTTTAATAATTATAATTAATTAATAATTTTATTAGCTATAACAATACAATATTTATCGTTTAAAAAGAAAAATTTTTGAAAGGTGAAAATAATAAATAAAACTTTGCTTCTAAATTTATTACTACAAATATACTAAATTACAAAATTCAAGTGGTCGATAAAGATTTCGAGCTTGAAAAATATTCTTTTAAGTTGTCGATAAAGATTTCGAACTTAAAATTATTCTATTGAGTTGTCGATAAAGATTTCGAACTTAAAAATTATTCTATTAAGTTGTCGATAAAGATTTCGAACTTAAAAATTATTCTTAATAAAGTAGTCGAAAAGAACCTCGTGCTTTGTAATTTCTACTAAGTTGTCGATAAGGATTTCGAGCTTATATCTACTAAAGAAAGCAAATAAAATTATTATTTTCAAAAGTTACTAAAATATATTGTTTTAAAAATTGATTCGATATTAAATTACCTATTAAATTATATTTTGATAGTTGGATTTCCCAAATTTATTCGTATTTAATCACCTCATATTTAGACAAAATGTCCAAGGAAACAACTTTGAGCTTTAAAGAATTGAAAAAAGAATTGAGAGATATTGTGAAACTTAGCAAGGACAATTTAGATATTAAGTCCTGGGCTACTGAATTAAAACTTTGGATCAAGATACAAGGTATCACAGATCCAGAAACAATATTTAATGCTTGTTTACTTACCAGCTCTGGTGAAGTACAACGCGTTATTGAAGATTTGGGAGAAGATAGTGATGATGAAAGTGATGATTCATCAGATGAAGAAGAAGAAGATGATGAAGAAGAAAATGTTGATGATGATATTAAATTTCCTTCTCTTGGAAAAATTATTTCAAGTCTTGAAAATTTTTACGGTATTAAAGAAGACCAAAATTTACTTCTTAAAGAACTTCGTGCAATGCGAATTAAAAGAAACGAAAAGATTAAAGACTTTAATGTAAGATATAGAACTTTGTACACTAAACTTGATAAAAAGAGAAGAAAGCGCATTGGTGTACTAGATTATATTGATTCTATTCAAAATAATTATGAAGCCTGGAAGAAATTATCCCTTAAAGATGATATAAGTATGGAGAAAGCTTTCAAAATTGCCGAGAAAGTAGATAGACTTTCTGTAAGGAACAATAATACCTATAATATTAATAATTCCCAACATAATCAAAATAATCAAAACAGTACTACTTCAAGACTTTATCCTAAAAGAAGAAACGAAACTTTCCAAACAAGTCAAACAAATAATAAACCGAAACCTCAAGATATTATAGAAGAATCAACCCAAAAAATGAGAAACATATCCGTTAAAACTTGCTTCTTCTGTAAGGAAGAAGGTCATTACTCATACTATTGCCCTCAATTAAATAAGATTATGGAAAAAAATAAAAAAGAAATATATTCCAAAAAGTCTTTAAACTTCTAAATGGGAGCAGAAGCACTCCCAATGACAAAACAATAGCTTCATTAAATAATTTACAAAATAATACTTTTACTAAGAATACTCCAATTGATAATAATTCCTTTAATGAAGAATCTGAAGAATCTGATTTTAGTGACACAACTGAAAGTGAGGATGATATCATTATAAATGCTATAAAAAGAAAAATGAATGATAATAACAGCGAAAAAGAAGAAAATAATTCCAAGAAAGAACATAAAAGTTTAAAAGATAATCCACGTCCTTTTGCAACTCCTGCTTTAAGAAAGAAGAAAGAAAATGAGCTACATAATAAACCAAATAAAGTTTATAAAAATCAAATACTTCCTTCAATTTTAACTCAACCAAATATTAACAAAGAAAAACAAAAAGAAAAGGAATTAAGAAATATGACAAGAGTAAGAGAAAGTAAAGAAGAAAACAACAAATATTCATCAAAAAGAAAGGAAAAAGTTGAATCTGAAGATATACTTGTAATCGATAACGAAATAGAAGATCTAGAAATGAATAAAGATAATCAACAAAATAAAACTAATACTTTGGAAAAAATAATTTCAACAAAAACTAAAGAAACTAATAATGGAAATACTCAGTTAGTAAAAAGGAATATCAAAATGATGAATAATAAAGAACCTTACAATATTATGGATGATTTAAATAATCTTAAATCCAGTATTACGATAGGTCAACTCTTGAATGCATGTCCGAAAATTCGTTCACAATTAACTCAAGGTTTAAAGTTAGAAAAATCTAAAATAATTGGAACTGTAGACAATGTAATAGCACGAACTTTATTAGTGAATAACTATGATCATAGCTACATAAGTAAAAGTAATGAAGTAGCCGAAGAAGACTTAGCAATGGTTGATGCAAGTGTTGACGGAGTACTAGGAAAACTTTTAATTGATTCTTGTAGTAACCTAAGCATCGTTACTAAGCAGTATTTTGATAAATTACCTGGTGAATATGAAACAGTTGGAAAAAGTCGTGGAAGAATCCAACTAGCAACACAAGATGAAGAATACTCGGAAGGAATTATTGTTCGATTACCAGTAAAAATTAATAATTATGAATTTAATGCGGACTTTAGAATTATTGAGAAAGAAGACTCATTTTATGATATGTTAATAAACTTTAAAACTCAAATCGATCATTGTTTATTTATTCATCCAACCTTAAACAGTCTATGTAAACTTTTGTCAGAAAGTGAATAATAAGAAATAGCTAAAATAAATAATCAATATTATGATGAAGAAAGTATAATCTGCACTATTAGAAAAGTTGAAGAAACGAATAATGAAAAGGAAATTATAAAGGAATTAACTCCAATGGAATTTATTGAGAGTGATGAATTTTTAAGTACCTTAAATAAAGATTATAAAGAACAAATTATTAAAATTCTCAAAGAAATGATTGACATAGTTGCCACTTCAACAGAAGAACTAACTCCTTCTAAACTTTCACCACATAAGATCCGTTTAAAATCAAATTCAAAGCCAGTAAAATTAAGAAGTTATAGGTTAACTAAATTAAAATCAGATATCTTAAAAGAAGAACTTACAAAACTTATTAAGAAAGGATTGATAGAACCATCCTGTTCAGAATGGTCATCTCCAGTAGTGCTCATTCTAAAACCCAATGGAAAGTGGCGTTTGTGCATTGACTACCGAAAAGTCAATGATATGACAGAAAAAGATTCTTATTCAATTCCATATATAGATGAAATTTTTGATAGTCTCGGAGGAGCTAAAATATTTACAACTCTTGATTTATTTTCTGGTTTTCACCAAATCTTAATGGATGAAGAAAGCGTTGAAGTAACCACTTTCACTACTAAGTTTGGAAATTATCAATTTAAGGTTATGCCTTTTGGACTTACTGGAGCTCCCTCAACCTTCCAAAGAGAAATGAATAAAATTTTATTCCCTTTTATTGGTGAATTTGTTTACGTATTTATTGATGATGTTTTGATCTATTCAAAAAGTATCGAAGAACATTTAATTCATATTAAACAAGTATTAGAAGTATTTAAAGAAAACAAGTTAAAAATTAATATTGAAAAGTGCCATTTTCTTCAAACTGAAGTTGATGTATTAGGCCACAAACTTACTACTACAAAAAAAAAAAAGGATTAAGCCCCATGGAAAGCAAAATAACAGCTATTAAGAAGTGGGAAGCCCCTTCATCACTTCATGAATTAAGATCATTTCTAGGAGCAGTAGGATATTATCGTGACTTTATTCCTAAATATGCTCAAATTACCTCACCTTTATGTAAATTATTGAAGAAGAATACTAAATATGAATGGAATAAAGAACAACAAGAAAGCTTTGAACTCCTAAAAGAAAAATTAATCAATGCACCTATTCTAAAATTTCCGTCATTTGACAAACCTTTTATCATTAGAACTGATGCTTCGTATAATGGAATTGGTGGAGTTCTTTTACAAAAAGAAGAAGAAACCAGTAAGGAGCATCCAATACACTTTATAAGTAGAAGTTTGAAGAAAGCTGAAAAGAATTATGGTATCACAGATTTGGAAGGAACCGCTTTGTTTTACTGTATGACTAAATTTAAATCTTATATTGAAGGAAATCCATTACCTACAACTATTTACACAGATCATAAACCATTAGTTGGTTTATTTAAGAATAAAGAACCTTTGAATGTAAGGCAAACAAGATGGTGTCTAACCGCTAGTATGTTTGGAATTAATATAAAATATGAATCAGGCAAAAAGAATGTGTTAGCCGATGCTCTTTCAAGAATGAAAAGTAAGGAAGAGAGAAAGATATTATTAACAAAAATTACTAATGGAAATAATGAAGAATTATTATCTTAAGTTATAAAGGAATTTATTAATGAAAAGTTTACTGTTATTGATGGTGAAGATTACTTTATCGACAATGAAAATTATAGAAAATTAATAACGGATGAAAATGAAAAATTTAAATTAATTTTAGAAGCTCATAATATTGGCCACGAAGGATATTACAAAACATATCAAAGACTTAAGAAAAACTTTTATTGGAATCATATGATTAAAGATATCAAAAGAATTGTTAGTAATTGTGAAAAATGCCAGTTAAATCGTCCTCAACCATATCCAGAACCAACCGAAAACCATCCAACTAAAGTGGAGGGTCCCTTTGTGCATTTAGGATTAGATATTATAGGACCGTTACCAAAAACAAGAAATAATAATCAATATATTATCGTTACAGTTAATTATTTCACTAAATAGGTTGAAGCTGAACCCACCGAGAATATAACTTCCTATGATGTAATTAAATTTTTAATAAACGTTTTTGCAAGACATGGTGCCTCAAGTTATTACTACTGATAATGAAGTCCAATTCACCTCCGACATGACAAAAATCTTTCTTGAACTTTATGATGCTTATGTAAAATTCATAGCTACCTATCACCCTGAATCCAATGGTCTCACTGAAAACCGAAATAAAGAAATTGGAAAATTACTTCGTTTATTAGGAAGGAAAAATCAAGATTGGGATGAAGTTTTACCTTCTGCTTTATGGGCACTTCGAACTACCAAAAACACAGCTACTGGACATTCTAGTTTTGAATTAGTATATGGAAGAGAAGACCAACAGCCTTATGATATAGCCATAAGAACAATTGAAAATGCAGGTAAATCGTATGATGAAATTTTAATGGAAAAATTTGTTCGTCATTATCAATGGACTAGAGAAGCATGCGAAAATGTGAAGAATGCTAACAAGTATTGGGCAACAAGACGAGAAGAACAAATAAGTATGAAAAAAAGGAAAACAATTAAAGGCTGGTGATCTTGTTCTTGTTAGAAACTTTACCCGCACTAAGCTAGAACCATATTACAATGGACCATTTAAAATTTTAAAAATTCAATTCAACACGGCAACCCTAATCGATCAGAAAACTGGAAAGCAACTCGATAGGAATGTTCACTTTAAAAATTTAGTAAAGTTTAACTCCGCTTACAGAGAAGCTTGAGTCTTCGTCGGGGCATCTTGATAAGAATGTACTAAATAATGCATTCTTAATTAAATCTACGATTTATTTCTAATACATTATGTGTACATTATTATTTTTTGTACTTTAATAAATTTTTAAATCCAAAGATTAAAAATTAAATCAAAAATTATATTAAACTTTATATTTTTATATTAAATCTTATATTAATAGTAATATTTTTATATATTTAAAACTTATATTAGCAATATTAATAATAAATCTTATTTTTTTTTATTTTTATATTAATAATGAAAATTTGTATTAATAATATTTTTATATATTGATAATTAAAAATTTATATATTATATTTTAACTTTTATTATAAAATTTTATATCGAAATGTTTTATTTTATATTGAAAAAATATTTTATTTTATTAAAAACCTTTATATTAGAATAGTATTTTTATTTTTATTTGAATATTTTAACAGATTGTAATAAAAATTATAGCCAATTAAATAAATTCTTATTAGTAATATTTTAGATATTTTAAAAAAAAAAAAAAAAAAAAAAAAAAAAAAAAAAAAAAATGTTTTATTAATATTATAAATGTATTTTATTTATATTGTTATAATTAAATTTTATATAATTGATTATAAAACTCAATTTAAATTTAATAGTTTTTATAAAAAAAAAAAAATAAATAAAATGTAATTTAGTGGCAAGAACAACTTTTATGCCTTGAAAAAAGTATAAATATTTGTAAATTTTGCTACTAATTTTTAAATATCATCAAATAAAATCAAATAAATTTATAAATAAAAATAATAAATAAATAAATAAAATTTGTGTTTCTTACTTTATTTTTATTTAATTCTCTAAAACCTTAACATTTACGATACGGGGTGTCACTAAATACCTTGTATTTCCTATTAAATACTCTTAATAATAATAAAATAAAATTATTATTAAATATTCTTATTAAAATCTTTTATTAATATTAAATATAATAAAAATTATTATTAAATATTCTTATAAATATCTTTTATTAATATTAAATATAATAAAAATTATTATTAAATATTCTTATAAAATTCTTTTATTAATATTAAATATAATAAAAATTATTATTAAATATTCTTATAAATTTCTTTTATTAATATTAAATATAATAAAAATTATTATTAAATATTCTTATAAATTTCTTTTATTAATATTAAATATAATAAAAATTATTATTAAATATTCTTATTAAAATCTTTTATTAATATCAAATATAATAAAAATTATTATTAAATATTCTTATTAAAATCTTTTATAATAAAAATTATTATTAAATATTCTTATAAAATTCTTTTATTAATATCAAATATAATAAAAATTATTATTAAATATTTTAATAAATTTCTTTTATTAATATTAAATATAATAAAAATTATTATTAAATATTCTTATAAATTTCTTTTATTAATATTAAATATAATAAAAATTATTATTAAATATTCTTATTAAAATCTTTTATTAATATCAAATATAATAAAAATTATTATTAAATATTCTTATTAAAATCTTTTATTAATATCAAATATAATAAAAATTATTATTAAATATTCTTATAAAATTCTTTTATTAATATTAAATATAATAAAAATTATTATTAAATATTCTTATAAATTTCTTTTATTAATATCAAATATAATAAAAATTATTATTAAATATTCTTATTAAATATTCTTTTATTAATATCAATTTAATAAAAATTATTATTAAATATTTTTATAAATTTCTTTTATTAATATCAAATATAATAAAAATTATTATTAAATATTCTAATAAAAATCTTTTATTAATATCAAATATAATAAAAATTATTATTAAATATTCTTATAAATTTCTTTTATTAATATTAAATATAATAAAAATTATTATTAAATATTCTTATAAATTTCTTTTATTAATATTAAATATAATAAAAATTATTATTAAATATTCTTATTAAAATCTTTTATAATAAAAATTATTATTAAATATTCTTATAAAATTCTTTTATTAATATCAAATCTAATAAAAATTATTATTAAATATTCTTATTAAAATCTTTTATTAATATCAAATATAATAAAAATTATTATTAAATATTCTTATAAAATGCTTTTATTAATATCAAATCTAATAAAAATTATTATTAAATATTCTTATAAAATTCTTTTATTAATATTAAATATAATAAAAATTATTATTAAATATTCTTATTAAAATCTTTTATTAATATCAAATCTAATAAAAATAATTATTAAATATTTTATTAATATTAAATATAATAAAAATTATTACTAAATATTCTTATTAAAAATTATATAATATTTAAATCATTACTAATTCCTATTTTTATATTAAGAATAATAAAAACCTATTTCAATAAATATTTGATATAAAATACAGAATTATAAGTTTCTGTATAATATTTTCTAAACCTTTGAAATAAACTAAAAATAAATCAAAAATCAAAAATAAATTAAATCTTTATTAAAAATAAAAATGAACTAAAATACAGAATTTCAATAATAAAAAAAATGATCTAAAATACAGAAAATATCAATTCTGTATAATTCTCTCTCTGAAAAACAATATCAAGAAGAAGCTACCGCCCGGATTCTCCACCAAATTTTTATGATACGGGCTGGGGTTGAATCACTAAGATATTCAAACCAAAAAAAATTAATATTAACACATAACTATAAAAATAAATTTGGGAACAAAAAAATTTTAATTTTAAATTTAAATAAAGAATATTTTAAAATTTAATTTTTTTCTTGTTTCCAAATTTATTTTTATAGTTATGCGTTAATATTTATTTTTTTTGTTTTGAATATCTTAGTGTTTCAACCCCAGCCCGTATCATTTAGAAATAAATAGTAAAATCTGAACAGAAATTGTTATGAAAGTTTACCTAAAAAAACTTAACCCTTCAAATAAATTAACTTTTAAATTTTTACATTTAATTAACCAAAATTTTATTTAGAGATAAAATAGTCTTTTAATTAAATTATATATATTTTATAAAAAGAAAAAATAAAGACATTTAAGTGATATAAAGTCAAAAATGCGAAGTGTGAGGTTCGAACTCACGACCTTAAGATTATGAGACTTACGCGCTGCCGACTGCGCCAACTTCGCTTTCTTGGGTTTTGATGATACGTGACCACTATAAAAATGGTATTTAGGTAGATTCTTTAGGTTAAAGAAATACTTAAATATTATTGGTCAATAATAATTTTATAATAATATATATAATTTTAGAATAATAATTGTTAAACGGAGAATTCTTTTATTTATAAGTATATACTTATGATAAATTAATTCACATAAATAGCTATTTTTATATTTTATTTTAGTATAGTTAAAAAGAGATATTATATATATTTGAGATAATTAATTATAATATTTATATAAGAGAGTAATAATAATAATTTATGTAATAATTAATAATTAATAATAAATAAAGAGAACATTAAAAAGATATATTTATTACTTTATTTTGTATTATTGTATGTGTTATTTCTAATTAATATTAGAATATATTATTTTGTCATAATTCCTTATTGTCATTGCCCATAAATAAATATTAATTTAGATACATAAATAAAATATCGTATCAAATTTGGTGGAGAATCCGGGCGTGACAATAGCAAAATAATATGAAAATAATATTAATAAAATAATACATCTACATAATAAATATATAATAAATATTATTTAGTATATATATAAAAAGAATTTAATTAGTTTAAATTAGTTATTAATAATTATAATAGTAATAGTTATAATAATATTAAATTGAATTAGAAAATTGTAATAAAAAATATATATAAAGAATAAATAAAATTTTTAAAGATGAATGTTTTTAAGATATTAAGTACGTTACCATTATTAGAAAATTATAATAATGATATCAATGAATGGATAGAAGAATTAACCGAGTCATTTGAATTATGGGATATAAAAGAACAAGAAAGAAGATTTATTTTATGTAAAGAATGTGTAAATAAAGAAATTAGGTATGTTCTTGATGAATTAAAGGAAAAAAATAATCAGGTTCCTAGCTTAAAAGAAATAAAAATAGCCTTAGAAGAATATCTAGAAATAACATCAAGTGTAAAATATTGGAACTTAATTAATTTAAAAATTAATTCAAATGAATCAATTAGTAATTTTAATTATAAATACTTAAGAAAATATAATGATATTGATAGTAATATAAAGAAATTAATTACTGTTAATAATTATGTTAATTCAATCAGGTCCAGAATATATCCTTGTTTAAGAATATTAGAAGAAGAAATCGAAGATATAAAAGAAGCTATCAAATATGCAGAAAAAGTTGAAAGAATTGAAAAGAAATTAAATTTAAATTTAAATAATATTTATAAGAATAATAATCAAAAATGGAATAATAATAATTTCAAAATGAATAAATTAAATAGTAATATAAACAATAAGAATAATAAAATTATGTGCTTTAGATGCTATGAGTTAGGTCATAAAGCTGTTAATTGTAGACACACATTTAAAGAATTAGCGGAATTAGAAAGAACTGGAATTTTGGAAATAAATAAAAGAAGAAATTTTATACCTGGAAACCATAATAATTATAATTATAAATTTAATTCATATGATAGAAATAAAAACTATATTAATTATTATCGTAGAAATTATAATTTAAATAGTAATATTGCTGAAAATCATCATAACATGATTAGTTTTGGTAAAAAGCATAATGGAAATAGAGAAATTTATAGGAATAATTATAATTTAAATAATAATTTTGGTAATAATAATTATAATAATTTAAATAATTATCTAAATAAAAGTAATTATGATTTAAATAAAAATTTTGGTACCAATAACAATAACAGTAGTTTAAATGAGAATATGAATACAAAAAAAAATAGAATATACAATAATCATGGTATAAATTATAATATGCAAGGAAATAAAGATGTAAATATTGGAAATGAAATTAATTTCAACAATAATTTAAATAATAATTGTGTAGAAAATACGTTTAATTCAAATATAGATATTACTCAAGATAATATAATTGGAAATAATATAAATAAAAACAATAATGGATATAGTAGAAACATAAATTCAGTAGGAAATAATAGTGGTTTTACTAATAACAATACTAATAACAATGATAATTATACAAATAACGAAAATAAAAATGTTAATAATATTAACGAAATGAATTATAATAAAAACAATAATAACAATAACAATAACAATAACAATAATAATAATAAAAATAATAATAATAGAAATAAAAAAAAAAAAAAATAAATAAATAATTTAATTATGATGAAGTATTAATAAATAAATAATTATATATATATAACAATAATTTAAATTAAATTAATTCGAAATTTCAAGATTTCGAATTTCAAAAATTATAATAATCATTAATTCAAAAATTTAATTTTTTTAAAAAAAAAAAAAAAAAAAAAAAAAAATTAATAAATCCAATAATTAAATTTTAATAAACAAAAAAAAAAAAAAAAAAAAAAAAATTTATTATATTGTTATTGAGACTTCAGGGGACGAAGTCTAATTTAAGTGGGGGCGTCTTGATACGTGACCACTATAAAAATGGTATTTAGGTAGATTCTTTAGGTTAAAGAAATACTTAAATATTATTGGTCAATAATAATTTTATAATAATATATATAATTTTAGAATAATAATTGTTAAACGGAGAATTCTTTTATTTATAAGTATATACTTATGATAAATTAATTCACATAAATAGCTATTTTTATATTTTATTTTAGTATAGTTAAAAAGAGATATTATATATATTTGAGATAATTAATTATAATATTTATATAAGAGAGTAATAATAATAATTTATGTAATAATTAATAATTAATAATAAATAAAGAGAACATTAAAAAGATATATTTATTACTTTATTTTGTATTATTGTATGTGTTATTTCTAATTAATATTAGAATATATTATTTTGTCATAATTCCTTATTGTCATTGCCCATAAATAAATATTAATTTAGATACATAAATAAAATATCGTATCATTGATGATACAATATGAAAAGAAAAATAATGATATTTTAAAATTATTATTAAATTATATTAATTATATAAAGTTTGTAAAATATATATTATTATAAAATTAATTATATAAAAATGATGAATTATTTTAATTATAAATCATATAAAATAATATTATTATAGTATAAAATTTAATTATTATAATATAAACTTTTATATTAATGTTTATATAAAATATAACAATTATGATTTAATATAGAGATAATAATTATAAAAAAAAAATATATAAAAATATTATAAAAAAAATGTTTTTGTAGAAAAAAAAAAAAAATTATTGATATATGTTAATTAGTAATAGTTGATTTAATATAAGAAAAATGTTTTAATTAGTTAAGATAGTAGTTTAGTTATTAGTTTTAATAAAATTAGTTGTTTAAGTAATTAATTGTAGAATATTATAATTAAATTATAATTATTAATAGTTAATTAATATGATAAAAATAAAAATAAAATAAAATAAAATAAAATAAAAATAAAATATTACAAAACAAATATCCTAAAATAAAAATTTTAAATAATTAAATAAAATAATTAATATTATTATTAGAATATATAATTTAGTACAATTCCCCAGTGTAGCGCCCAAAACTATTGTAAATACGAATATTTAAAATATATCGTATCATTGACGGTAAAGAATGAATTAATAACCTTTATTTTATTATTAATAATTCTTTACTAAATTGTACTTTCCTATATTCTTCATAACCTAAACCTCATTGTAAATTTAATTTATTTTGATATAAATTAATTTTAATTTGTAAATAATGTAAATAAATTTTAATTAATCACTTTATTGTTATATTATTAAATATATGTATATATTAAAATACAATTGTAAATATTAAAATTATACTTTTAAGATACTAAATTATTAAAAATATTAATTAAATATTATTATAAAAATTATTATAAAATTATTAAAATTATTAATTAAATATTATTCTAAAAATTATTATAAATTATTAATATTATAAAATTATTAAAATTATTAAATATTATTATAAAAATTTATATATTATAACTATTAAATATTATTATAAAATTATTAAGATTATTAATTAAATTTATTATTAAAAATTATTATTAAAAATTTTACTTATTATAAAAATTATTATTTAAATATTATCAAATTTATTAATTAAATATTATAAAAATTTTATTTTATTTTGAAAATAATTACAAGTATTATTTAAAATAATTAAAGATTATTAAATTTATTATATTAATCTTTAAAAACAATTTATTTAACTTAAAAATATCAAAGAAAATAGTAAAAACTATTTTCTATATATTTATTTTATAATTATTTTTAATTAAATTATATTTGAATATTATATTATTATATTTATAAAAATTAAAACAAAAATGAATTATTGATATAAAATTAATTCAATAATTCTATAAAATTACTTAAATTATAAACAATTAATTATACTTTAAATTTATAAAAAAATATAAATATTGTAACAATTTCTTAAAAAAAATTAAATATGTGTACTTTAAATATAAAGTTTTATATTAATAAAAAAAATATAAATAACTTTTAATAAAGAAATAATTTTTTTTTATTTAAAATCAAAGCAGGGTAATACCCGTCCCCCCCTGCTTGATTTTAAATATCTAAGTGTCAACCCCGAGTCTACCATTGATGGTAAAGAATGAATTAATAATCTTTATTTTATTATTAATAATTCTTTACTAAATTGTACTTTCCTATATTCTTCATAACCTAAACCTCATTGTAAATTTAATTTATTTTGATATAAATTAATTTACACTTGTAAATAATGTAAATAAATTTTAATTAATTACTTTATTGTTATATTATTAAATATATGTATATTAAAATACAATTGTAAATATTAAAATTATACTTTTAAGATACTAAACTATTAAAACTATTAATTAAATATTATTATAAAAATTATTATAAAATTATTAAAATTATTAATTAAATATTATTCTAAAAATTATTATAAATTATTAATATTATAAAATTATTAAAATTATTAAATATTATTATAAAAATTTATATATTATAACTATTAAATATTATTATAAAATTATTAAGATTATTAATTAAATTTATTATTAAAAATTATTATTAAAAATTTTTACTTATTATAAAAATTATTATTTAATTATAAAAATTTTATTTTATTTTGAAAATAATTACAAGTATTATTTAAAATAATTAAAGATTATTAAATTTATTATATTAATCTTTAAAAACAATTTATTTAACTTAAAAATATCAAAGAAAATAGTAAAAACTATTTTCTATATATTTATTTTATAATTATTTTTAATTAAATTATATTTGAATATTATATTATTATATTTATAAAAATTAAAACAAAAATGAATTATTGATATAAAATTAATTCAATAATTCTATAAAATTATTTAAATTATAAACAATTAATTATACTTTAAATTTATAAAAAAATATAAATATTGTAACAATTTCTTAAAAATTAAATATGTGTACTTTAAATAAAAAGTTTTATATTAATAAAAAAAAAAATAAATAAATAACTTTTAAAAAAAGAATTTTTTTTTTTTTTTTTATTTAAAATCAAAGCAGGGTAATAACCGTCCCCCCCTGCTTGATTTTAAATATCTAAGTGTCAACCCCGAGTCTACCATTGATGATACGGAACTAACTAATAATTCGTATTATACTATTGGAAATTATAATTAAGTTTAATAACTTTATGTATTAAATATTTTAAACTATTTTTATAATTCCAAAATTTTATTCTTAATTTAAAATAATTATATAAATTATCAAATTAAATTGATTAATGACTAATTATTAAAAAATCATTATTTAATTAAATTGATTAATGACTAATTATTAAATAATTATTATCTTATATTAATTAAATTGTTTTATTATTATATTTAATTATTATTAATATTAAATTGTTTCAAGAATTATATTATCAAAAATATTACCAATAATTTTATTGTTAAATTTTTTAATTTTATCATTAATAATATTTGTCATTAAAGATAATATTAATTATATTAGTATTAATATTTTTATTATTAAAATAACTCTTAAAAAATATTATTTATAATCACATGTAATAATTATACTAATAAGAATTAAAATAATTTAAATTATTATAAAAATTCATGTAGTAAAAAAGTATAAAAGAAAAAGAAAATACTTAATAAAAAATCAGGTGTTAAAAAAATAAAAAAAACGGAAAGTGAAATTAAATTATTAACTAATATATTATTTTCATTTTTTTTTTTGAAGTTTATTGTGTACCTGCACCAAATTGGCGAGCTATGCAGGACACAAAGAAAATAATATGAAAAATTAATAATTTAAATGAATATTAAGAAATTTTAATTATAAAAAGAAAAAAATTAATTCTATATTAAAAATAATATAATAAAATAAATTAAATTGCCAAGAATGAAAATCTTAGAACTTGAGGAACTACTACCTAGGCTTGATGAAGATGCTAGAGACGTTGATATCTGGGCCGAAGAATTCACAAGATTAATGAAATTAGCTGGTATTAACAATCCAGCTAGCATTCATACCTGGGCGACTGAATGTGTTGAGGGCAAACTCAGGGGAATCTTACAAGATCTGGTGAAAGTCAATGAAGATGAAGAAGAAGAATTTCCTTCTATGAAAAAAATAAAAGAAGCTTTAGAAGAAGCCTTAGAAATCACTCCACAGGATAAATGTAAAAGATTACAAAGATTAAAAATAAAAAGAGGAGAAAGTATTAAAAATTTTAATTGGCGATATAAAAAACTTTACAACAATTTACCAAGACTTTATCAATCTTTCATAACAGTGGAGGATTATACTGAATCCATTTCATACCGACCTTTTGCTAGAGCCCAGGTTATAACTCAAAGATGTGTAGATCTCGAGGATGCATTTGAGGAAGCGGAATTAGCCGAAAGAGCCGAAGAGAGGAAAGAAACAAATGAAACTGTAATGTCTACTTTATATACTCGGGGGGTTTATTCAAACTTTTCTCAATCAAATAGAACTGGGAAACATCCTTTTAGACAATTTTCTGCCAATAATTATATAGAAGTTAACAACCCCAAAAGAAATACGAGAAGTCGCACTAATGATAAACTCTTAAATAAGAATCCAAAATACGAGACTAACAATACATATAAAAGAACATATAAGTGTTTCAGATGTAACCAGGAAGGTCATGGTGTCAAGCAATGCCCTTATTCATTTAAGGAATTAGCTGAGTTAGAGGAAAAAGGTCAGATTTCAAAGGAATCTTTAAACTCCCAAATGGAAGAAGGAAAACTTCCCTTATAAAAACCATAAATGATACTGAAACTGATGATATCGTAGCAGCTGTCACTAGGCAAACAAGACAATTAAATACAAAAAAGAAACCTTACGATAAACATCAGAAAATAGCCACATTAAAAGAAAATCCTCAACCAATAAAAATGCTTTCGAAATCACAAACAAATGATCGAAAAATGGAAGTAGAAGTAGAAAATATTAATAATGAACCAAAAAGTAACAATGAAGAAGAACCCTTAAATAACTCAAAAAATAGAGAAGAAACGGAAACCTTAAAAGAAATTGACTTGTCTGTGATTGCCAACCCATCAATAAACAAAGCAAAAAGGGATTCAAAGAAGGAAAGAATATCAGAAATAATGGATAAGAAACCCGAAGAAGAAGAAATGAGAAAAAAGGTTACAGCTAAACTACCCAGTACTCAAATGGAAGAAAAGAAGAATAAATGCGAAAGATTAAAAAATGATAAAAATAAAGAAGAAATGAGAATCGAAAATAATAATGAAGAGAATCCAAATAACAAAAAGGAGAAGCACATTATTCTAATGGAAAACCAAGCAAAGTACGATCTTGTAACTGATTTAACATCTACCACAGCTAATATAACTCTGGCTCAATTGTTGGATATAAGTCCAAAATTGCGAGCTCAACTTAATAAATTGTTAAGCTAAAAGAAACACCTCATAACGGAAAAATGGAAGAAATGGTATTATCTACTGTCTCAAGGAAGGATATAGCTACTACTAAATGTAAAATTAACGGAGAAGATGGATTCGCCTTTTTAGATACATGTGCAAGCATTAACATAATAACGAGTAAGTTTTTAGGCAAGTTGAAAAAATATAAAACCATTTGGTTATACAACTAACAATATTATACAGGTAACTTCGAAGACCCACATATCCTCTGAATTATATCATTTAACAGTTGAATTCAACGATTTCATTATTCAAGACGTATTTAGAGTAATAGAACATGATCAGGATCTGTTTGATATCTTGATAGGTTTCAGGACCTTAAAGGATAATAATTTATTCATTAATCCTATTCGTAATAGTCTATGTAAAATGAAGAAAGATGGTACATTTACAACAATCTCAGCTTTAGAAATAGATGAAGAAGAAAAAGAAATAGATGAAGAAGTAAAAATTGAAGAAACTGAAATGCAAGATAATCCAGATTCCATGTTATTTTGTTTCATAAACAAAGAATCATCAGAAATACAGAATGCAATTACGATTAAGGAAAATAAAAAAGACAAAGAAGAAAATACAATCATTGAAGAAAAGAAGACAAGAATTGAACAAATTATAAAAAATACAATAGAAGTAGTTAGAGGCCGATTCAAGGAACTATTAAAAGATAATATTGAAATCTTAGCAATAAAAATAGATGAATTAGGTTCAACAAAGTTATTACCGCACCATATCAGTTTAGAAGAAAATACGATTCCAATCAAACAAAAAGCTTATCGATTATCTAAAGTACAAGCAGACGCCCTGAAGGAAGAGCTAATTAAATTACTGAACAACCATTTAATTGAACCATCCAGTTCACCATGGTCTTCTCCAGTTATTCTTGTAAGGAAGAAGAATAATAAATGGAGAATGTGTATAGATTTTCGGAAGCTCAACAACGTTACTATTAAAGACGCTTATTCTCTGCCACTAATAGATGATATACTTTTCTCAATCGGAAAGAAAGTTAAAGTATTTTCAACAATAGATTTATTCTCCGGCTTTTATCAAATTCCAATGTTCCATGAAGACATTCCCAAAACAAGTTTTACAACAATGTACGGTAATTACCAATTCCGGGTAATGCCGTTTGGTTTATGCAATGCCCCAGGAACCTTCCAGAGAGAGATGAACAGGATATTTTTTCCGCTCATTGGGAAGTGTATGTTTATATATATCGATGATTTAATCATATTCTCTCCAACTTTTGAACAACACATAGAAGATTTAAAGAAAGTATTTGATATCCTAAAGGATAATGGATTAAAAATCAATCTCGACAAATGTGATTTTTTCAAGGAATCAGTTGAATTATTAGGCCACACAGTATCAATTGAAGGAATATCACCAATTAATAAAAAATTGAGATTATACGTGAATGGTTACCTCCTACCAACATCACGCAATTACAATCATTTCTTGGAGCAGTAGGTTATTATAGGAAGTTTATATACAACTTTGCAACAATTGCCAAACCTCTATTTAAACTACTTAAAAAGAATGTAAAATTCTCTTGGGAAGCTGTTCAACAAGAGAGCTTTGAAGAACTTAAACGAAGATTAATCACAGCCCCTATTTTATCAATGCCTGATTTCGACAAACAATTTATAATCAGGACAGATGCCTCAAAAGATGGAATAGGTGGAGTCCTGATACAAAAAGATGAAAATAATATCGAAAAACCAATACATTATATGAGCAGAACTTTGAAACCAGCTGAAGTAAACTATGGGATTACAGATTAGAAGGAGCTGCCGCCGCTTTTTGTGTTAAAAAAATTTAAATCCTATATTTCGGGAAGTAAATTCGAAATATTGTTGTTCACAGATCACAAACCATTAATAAGTATATTCAAAAGTAAAGAAACCTTAAATGCCAGACAGTCAAGATGGGTAATTATGTTCTCTATGTTAAAAGTTAAAGTCATTTACGAACCAGGAAAAACGTAATGTATTAGCGGATGCGTTATCTCGACTTAGATCAAAACCATCGGAAGTAATAGCTACCTATTTAGAAGAAATTAATACAGGAAAAAATTCGTTATTAAAGAAGTTTGAAGAAAAATTTTCAAGAATAAACAATGAAGAATATTTTATAGATGGAGGCACATTCAGAAAAGTAATTAAAGAAGATAAAGAAAAAATTAAACTATTATTAGAAGCCCATAGGATAGGCCATGAGGGAATCTTCAAAACGTATAACAGGCTCAAACGTGATTACTATTGGAATAACATGGTCTTGGATGTAAAATACATAGTCAATACGTGTAAACACTGCCAACTGTTCAAACCACAAACTTTCAATTCAAACACCGAACACATCCCAACAAAGCCGGGATTACCTTTTACCCAGGTAGGACTGATATAGTAGGCCCTTTACCACAAACAAAAAATGGAAATCAGTATATCCTAGTATTAGTCGATTATTTAACAAAGTGGGTTGAAGCTGAACCCACTGTCAAGATTGAATCTGATGATATAATAGGCTTCTTAACAAGAGTTT
>JACVTC010000471.1:0-25186 GCA_016946835.1 Neocallimastix lanati (nom. inval.)
ATATTGTTTGATAGTTTGGTGTATGATGAGAGGATGAAGTCTATGGGCAAAAACACTATGGGAATAAAGATAAAAACGTAAATTAAAACCGTTATAAACCACATTTAATACAATATCTTTTAAATTTATATATTTAAAACTATTTAAAATTCTTTCTTTTGAATCTTCATCATAATCGTCTGGTTTTAAATAAAATTCAACTACACTTAACTCTGTTTTATTATGAGTTATATTATATAACTCTTTCAAACCATTAATCGTATCATCGCCTGCAAGTTTATGAAAATAACTCAAAGCTGATTGAGTGACCGGTTCTCCAATTGACTGAGCCGCTAGAATTCCAACATGAGTATTTGCTGCCACTTTATGTGAATTAATATGATTTATAACTATTTTAACAAATTCATCGGGTTTAAAATTTGGCGATTTCCTTTTTTGTTCAAGAAATTTTCTAATTTTTTGAAGTAAATTTTTAATGTATACTTGAAAATGAATAATCTCATTAGAAAATGGATTAAATATTTTATTACAAATATAATTAATGTCTGATTCAGAAAAATATTCTTTAGTCATTTATTTTTAAATAATTTTATTAATTTTGGTTTATGAAAACGAATATATTATTATCATTTTATTTAAGAAATATAAATGTAAATAAAATTTTTACATCTATATAATAAATTTTTTTTGTATATAATTAAATTATTATGTTAAAATTAAAATAAAGAAAACAATAAATAAATTTAATTCATTACATGGATTAAAGAAATCAATAAAATTAGTTGATTTGATGAGATATTTTTTTTTTGTTTTAAAAAATATAAACTAAATATATATATATATATACACCATAAATTTTTAAATATATAAATAATAAAAAATCAATATATAAAACATAATTTTTAAATATATAAATAATAAAAAATATATATATAAATTATATATAAATATATAAATTTAAACAATAATAATCTATAAATAATGAGTATGTTTCTGAACAAAAACGAAACTTAATATATCATATAGTCAGAATTATTTTTATTTGGTATAATTATTGAACCATCAATATTTCTATTTAATAATAAATATGGTTTATTTTTCATCCCAGGTTTAAAAGGAATAAATTTTGCTTTGCATGGATAATATTTATTATTTGACCATACACCATATACAATTATATTATTGTTTTCTTCATTATCTTTTGATATACTATAGTAATGATATGCATTTATATCTTTAACATGGTCATACAAATCAGATAATTCTGGTAATAAGGATTCCAATTGACTTGAAGAGATGATAGATACTTCAGGAATTATATTTGAATAAAACGAATACCACAAATAGCAATTTGTTTTTTCTATGCGTTCCTCAGCGATAAGAATAACGTGGTCATCTTCCTGTACGAATTGTTTAACACAATTTTGTAAATCGTTATTATCGATAATTGATATATTATTTTTAGTATATAAGGAAAAGATTGCTTTCACTAAAGGATCGTCCTTACAAAATAAATTAGAAGATGAGGAGATAATAAATTCATATCTATAATTAGATACTGTATATAATTTAGTAGTATTGAGCATGATGACAAGGAAAGAAAAAGAAGAATTATAATTATACAAATAATTAGTAACGGCATAAGGATAAACCTCTGAATTATTATCAACGGAAAAGGCTAAAATATTTATTTTTTTGGCGTCTATGTTTTCATTTTCAAAATATTTTGAATTATTAATCTTACTCTTCACTGAATTTATAAAATTCTCTTTCGAGGGAATTCCAATATAGGAATGACATTTAGGACACTTTTTGAATTCAATTAGCGAGTCAACAATATCAAAATGGACTCTATATAATATTGATAGTTCAAATCCATATGGCACAAATAATGTTGGAGGCAAGATACCTTTACTATTTTCATCAAGATGAGAAGAAAGGTTAGAATATTTTACGTTCTTTTTATTGCTAGCATTTCGAATTACTTTAACACATTTAGGTACTTTCCCTTCTTTATTAAAACTTTTATTTGTAGTTAGATTAATAGTATATCCAGAATTTAAAGGAGCCATATAATAATTCTCTTTCCACTGGACATATCGTATGCTATTTCTATCGCAGTACTCTTTGTCAGCAATAACCGGTAAAACTTTGTCTTTATTGTTGAAATATCGAGTATAATAATTACCAAATAATTTATTATAATTTATCTTTATTGGAATGTTAAAGTGGAGATCGCTTCCGATCATGACCTCATTGTGAAAATCGATATAAAGAAAATATAAATATTTGACTATTATTTTGATCGTTGAATACATATACCATTGTACCTCTTGAAATTGGATAGTTTCATTAAAAGTTTTCCATTTATTATATAAATTCATAACGAAAGATGTTTTATATATATCAAGAGTATAAATTACCTTTTCAGCTAAAGACATTACATTAATACTTTCATTGGTATATATATTGAAGAATAGATTGTGTTTGAGAAGCATCATATCAAATAATTGAAAATTTATACTAATAGGGTAGTTAAACGTTACTTTTAAGGGATCACATTCAATAAAAACATCATCAGGAGAAATATTAAAGAAAGGTAAAATTTTCAAAACAATATCATACGACTCTTTTACGGTAAAAGTTATTTTACTTTCAGTGATCAATATATTATCATGGCATAATTTTATAAGGATATAATTTTCATTACTTTCAATACTTTTTGAAATTGAATTATCATCATTCATTAGTACTTGTTCATAAAGATATGTTTTATTGAAATAATCATTATAATAGTGTAAGTAAGTTATACTTTCTATATTACAAATAATATATTGTGCAGTTTCTGATAAATCTAATTTTATCAACTCCTCATAAACTATTTTAAAGCGTTGAATTGGAATATCAATAGAGACATAAAACAAAGTTTTAGTTGTATCATTCAAGTAATATTTATGTTTTATATGTTTATTGTTAACAATACTTTCTAATCTATCAATTAACATAAACATTATTTTGTGCTGATAATCAATATTACTAATATCTGTATCTTTATTATCGTTATATTTAACGATATATCTATCTTTTGATAACTGATTACAATCAATGATATTTATACCCTCGAAAAAAGAATAAATTTTACCATTTATATGTATTTCCAATTGTAGAGGAACAGAATGATAATTTACTAAAATACTACGGATAAGATTTATAACATTCATAGTTTTTTATACTCAATATGAAAATATAATTTTTACCTATAAAAAAAATAATAATATTTCTTGTTAATATTTTAAATCGTACCTAGAGTAAATTTTTTATCATTTTAAAAATCAACTATGAATTATTATATTTAAATAGATATATATTTATTATTATTTTTTTTTTTTTTTTTTGTGTTGAATTTTTTATTTTTGATTTTTTTTTATTTCATTACTAAATTTGACAAGGCTATTTTTATTTTTTTAAGTACTACAAATATTTTAGAAAAATTTTTATAATATTTTTTTTTTCTAAAATGAATTTTAAAAAATTTAAAAATTTATTAAAATCTAAATCAAATTTATAACTAAATTTTGGAGAAAAAAAATTAGGAAATATTCTTTTTAAAAACTTTAAATAGATATAACAAATAAATAATAGAAAGTAAATTAATGAATTAAATATATAAATAAATAAATAAATAAAAATAAATAAATAAAAATAAATAAATAAAAATAAATAAATTAATTTAAATAGATTAAAGATTAATAATTAAAAAAATTAATATAATATGGATAATATTTCGATGAAAGCATTGGATAAATTTTTTAAAGAATCGTCCTTATTTAGTGAAGATAGATTAAGAGAGAAAAATAAATTACCGGTATTAGATGATGAAAAAAAGGAAATAAAAAAAAATTCTATATGTTGTAAAAGATGTAATAATAATAAATATATTGAGTTGAGACGTTTACAAATTCGTAGATGTGATGAAGAGGCCACTATAGTATATTATTGTTCAAACTGTAAAAGAGTTATTTAAAACTTTTATTTATTTTATAATTTTTTAATAATATTTAGATTTAAATTATTTATGAATTTTAAATATTTAATAAATGTTATTTAAATATAATTCATTATATATATATCTAATTAAAAATATGGAATTTTATATTCAATTTAACTTTTATAAAATATTAAAATTATAGTTTTGGTTTAAAAAAAAATATGAATAATTTTAATTTTTACATAAATTATTTTTTTTTTTTTTGAAATTATTATCCAATATTATAATATTACTAATTAATTATAAATATTCCTTCATATGAAATGAAATGAATTTAATACAAGAAATTATGTATATTATAATATTAATTTGTAAATATTTAAATTTTTTTTTTAAAAAATAATAAAAAGTAATAATAAAATTAGTAGTTTATAGTGATTAGGGGCTTATACAAAAAAAAAGAAAAAAAAATTGACATAAATAATATATTTTAACCATTTCCTAATTTGTTTAAAATGAAAAATTAAATTATAAATTTAATAGTAAATTACTCATTAACGTATATAAATTTTATTGAAATTTTTTAAATACAATATTTAATGTATTAAAAAGTATTAAAATTTAAAATGCAAAAA
Organism: Neocallimastix lanati (nom. inval.); assembly: GCA_016946835.1. Lineage (NCBI taxonomy): Eukaryota > Fungi > Neocallimastigomycota > Neocallimastigomycetes > Neocallimastigales > Neocallimastigaceae > Neocallimastix > Neocallimastix lanati (nom. inval.). The sequence goes on from JACVTC010000471.1 coordinate 4,624, forward strand.
AAGAATTTTAAAAGTTCGGAACAACTTGTCAAGTCGATAAACTCTTCTAATAAATCTAGTACTTCAAGAATGGATTATTATAATCGTATCTTATTATCATCATGCAGTACAGATATGATATTTCAAAGAATGATATCTACTATAAATTTTAAGGAAGTTGTACCTTTACCTAAAAATAATAGTATGTTTCGATTTGTTATCAAATGTTTCAATAATACCAATAATGTAATTTTAGGACCTTTAAAAATTAGTTCTGGTATTACGTTAACGGATTTACCCTCTTTATCTATTCCAATGTCCCATTACCATCTTAATAAAAATAATTTTGTACAAGATAATTTTATTCATCGAATTTCTGAAAACGAAACTGAACCAATGAAAAAATTTATTGAACGACTTCGATTTATCGATTCTCGTATGCAAATGCTAATTTCGGATTATATTAGACATATCGATGAATCTTCTCCTATTTATTACATGTTAAAAAAGAATAATGTAACATTTAATCAAAACTGGATCTTTACTGGTATTATAAATAAAGGAAATAATAATACCGAATATATTAATATTCGCTACTTTAAAGATTCATTTAAAGGCAAAAAAAAGATTGGTACTAATGTTTATTGTGGAGATGATTATTTGGATGAGATGGCAGATCTTCTTTCTAGAGACACGTTTTGTTATATTAATGGAAATATTTATCCATTGATAAAAGTAAATTATATTATTATTAATGAACGTATTGTTAATAATATACCAATGGTCAATTTTACATGTAAAGCTTACTTTGTAGATATAAACTTTATACCAAATTCAATTCATTGTAGTACTAAAAGATTATAAATATATATGTATATATATATATATATTTATATGTTTATAGTAAAAATTTGACAATTTTAATGTTATAATTTCATTTAAATATACTTTAGTAATAACATACTTAAAATTTTAATTATAATAATTTATATTTATATAATAATATTAATGTAGTATAACCATAATATATAATATAATATAATATAATAAAAAATAATATAATATAATTATTTAATAAAATAATATTATATATATAATTATATATAAAATTATATTTAAATATGTAATGAATAAAGATATATAATAATAATTACATTAAATATATTTGGATATTAATTTTTTTAAAAAAATATATATATATATTTTTCAATGTACAGATAAATATATTTAATTTTTTTTTTTTATTTATTTAAAAAAAAAAAAGTAAAAAGGAATATAAAATTATTAATTAATTTTTATTTTTAAAAAAATACTATATATAATATAAAATATTTACATTTAATTTTTCAAATATAATAATAATCTCGTATATAATTAATATTTAATATTTAATTTTAATATACTATTTATTCATATACCTATATATAAAATTTTAATTTAAAATATTTTTTTATTTTTGCAATTATTTAAATATATTATTATTTTAATTTATATAAAATTTATTCACAATATATATATATTAACTTTACTAAAAATAATTAAAGGTTTATTCATTTATAAAATAATAATAAGATCATAATCAAATAAATATTTTTCCCATAATTCTATCATTTCATTTCTACTATCTTTAATTTTTTCTGAAAATTTTGACAATAATTTATGCAACAAAAAAGCTTGATGTGGTCTTTCTTTACAATATTTAGGAATATCGTTTTGAGTGACAACGCTTAAAATATGTTTTTTAATTTCTTTATATTTATCTTTATTGTTTTCTTCTTTATAAAATTTTTCCAAATCTTTTTCAGAAATTACTTTATAGTTTGGAATACGAATAGATGACAATTTTTTTTCCATATCGTCATAACATATTGAATAGATGAGCTTTTCAAAAAGTTCTTCCTTTATATAAAAAGTTTCAATATTACAACCACGATTAATTTCACGATAATTAATAGAATCCGAATCTGAAGTAGAACATTCTGAAGTAGAACATTTTGAAGTAGTACATTCTGAAGTAGAACATTTTGAAGTAGTACATTCTGAAGTAGAACATTTTGAAGTAGTACATTCTGAAGTAGAACATTTTGAAGTAGAACCATTTGAAGTAGAAATATTTGAAGTAGAACCATTTGAAGTAAAAATATTTGAAGTAGAACCATTTGAAGTAGAAATATTTGAAGTAGAAGGTTCCTCTTCTTTAAAATTAAAATTTAAATTTTTTTTCAAGTCACAATATCTTAAAGTTAAATCATTACATAATATATAGACATATTTATAACGATCTTTTTTTCGATTTCGTTCTACAGTTCTATAATGATCATCCATTTGTTTTGAAATATCCTCTGAATTAGGCTCATTATTTACCAACCTCCATTTTCGAAAATTAAAATCCGCATAAATAATATTAGTACTAAAATCCTTCTCTGACTTTTTTTTATTACTAGCATAAGATGAAGTTGTAATAGTTGAAAAATATGATATATAAATGAAATTATCGATTTTTTTCCAATAAGGATAAAATAAATTAGAGATATTGAATAAATTTTGACGTAGAGCATATCTTAATATAAACAATTTTTCAGTATGAGAATATTTAATAATTTGATTATATGCTTCTCTGGTCATATTAGCATTTTGTAATTTATTGTTTAAAGACACTATTTCTTCGCTTTTAATATCAACCTTTGCGTGAATAAAGTAGGATAACTGTTCGTTCATTTGCTTACTTCTATTATTATTATAAAATGGAAGATTTTGGCGAAGTAATTTTCCAAAATAAGCATTCCTATAATTTAAACGATAATTGGATATAATTTTACAATAAATCATTCCGTCAGAATATCTTAAAATACCACCAGCTATCACAATATTATTACTATTTATATATTCTATTAATTTTGGTAAAACGAATAGGTTAATGATAGGAATTCTATCCATAAGATCCATAATTCTAATACAATGGTTCTCTGAAAAGAATGATCTTAACTTTTTATTTATTTCGATCATACATAATGGTAAAAGTTTATCTAAGTATACTGAAGAATAATGTAAATATGGAACGATACTTGTATTGCCAATTATCTCATTTCCATTAATATCTTTGAATGTAGAAGTCTCTCCATGAATATTAGCATCTATAGCTATACTAGTATTGGTCAATGCTCTACTTTCACTCAGTCTTGATTCAATATCAAAAGGTTTATTCAGTTCGTTAGTAGAGAGACCGTTAGTGTTTTGAGGATCATTTAGGTTAAAAGGAGCATGAATCAAAAATTCTATAGAAGCATTTTTTAATGCTTGATTAAATTTTAACGCATCTTTATATTTATTTTCACATAAAATATACTTGCGATAGTCCACACTATACTGATATGAATCGGAACACTTTACTTCGTCATCACATGCCATGTACAAATAAACATTGACGAATCGTTGATTTTCAGGAAGAGAATCATGTGAACCGACGCGTCGAATACGGCCAATAATTTGATTTATTTTCTCATAATTCCAATGCGGTGTTAATATGTGTAATTGTCGGACATTCATAATATCAACACTTTCCGATACTATGTCACTTCCTAGAAGAACCTTTATCTTTGATCCATTTTGATTACTTGAATCATTAAATATATCTAAACGCTCCATCATATTTGGACAGAGCTTTTTATCTCCAGTAATGAATGTAAAATTCCAAAATTTATCATCTCTTTCTTTTCGAATTTCCTTTAGTTCAGCGAATTCGTTATCATCATCAACATCACCATCATGAAAAGAAGAAAAATGATGAGGAAGAAAACGATTGATCCCTTTGCCTTTCCTATCCACTTTACTTTCTAAATTGGAAAAATTTGATGTCTCATCATTATGACGGCTATTAGATGATATTTTATTATATACATAATGATAGCCCATAGCACAAAGTATCGCGGAAAAGTAATAAATACCAACTTGCTCAATGATACTGCAATAGATAAATACAGGTCCGTCTGGATTTTCCTTTTTATTTATTTCGTTAAGACAATGATACAATTTACAACAATAATTTTTAATATCCTTGGATTGCTGATTTATAATATCTTGTAAAAGAGGGTTACTATGAATAATCTTATCATTACTAAATTGATATTCTGATAAATCCGATTTAACTTTGGATTTTGATCTTTTTTTTGCATCATTCGATTTACCTTTTGCTTTTGATCCCTTTTTGGTATCATTCGATTTACCTTTTGCTTTTGATTCTTTATTAGTATCTTGTGTTAAATTATCATCAATTTGTAAATTAAGAACACCAAGTGTTGCTTTCACATAATTGATTCCCATATTATTCTTCTCTTGAGGTTCCTTTAGGATATTTCGATAATTTTGAAGTTGAACTCCTTGCATAGGTACTTTTACTATTTTGTAACGTTCAATACCTTGTATATATGACCCCATATAATTCACGGTCGTGTTTGGTGGATTTAATCCATAATAAGACAGGTGACCAAGCATTTCTTCTTTCAGTTTTTCAGGGGTTAAATATGAAGTGGAATTCAAATTTGGTTTAATTAATTTAACCAGATCTGTTATTTCATTTGCATTATCAAAAATCGGAGTTGCAGACATAAATATAATTCGACCTTTATTAATATGATTTAAAAGTGAACTTAAATTATTATAGATAAACTTTTTTTTGGTAGGGTTACGAAAATGATGAACTTCATCAATAATAATTAATCTTTCATCATAAAAAGAAAAAGAATTAGATGTTGTCTGTTGGTGGTCACTTTTGTTGTCATTACCATCGGTGTCAGTGTTAATATCATTAATGTTTTGGATATCGTTACAGAATGTTATATAAGTGCGAAATTCAATATACTTTTTGATAAATTCTTTATAATCTTTAACGTTCGGTAAGTGTGGATAATATTCAAAAGTATAATCATACCAAGTCTTTACACGTTTGGTAAATTCCGTAATAGCTTCCTTACCTTTTACAAGAATAATACAAGGTTTCTTATAAACATTTATGAATTTTAATGCAATCCATAATGCGGTGAATGATTTCCCAGTACCTGGTGAATGATAAATTAGAAATCGGTTGACCACTTCATTTTCTGGTGACATATACCTTACCGGTAATATTTGATATCTTTTCATATGTACATTTTCTTCTATCAACGGATTATTCGTATAAATCTCCGTAAATTCTCTTAAACTATGTAAGTTATTAATATCCGGATATGTCATTTATAGTTCTATCTATCCTCAATACAAATTTATTTAACTCTATTATTTTTGTAAATAAATTAAAGAGAAAAAAAAAATAAAACAAAAAGGAAAAATTAATATATATTTATATAATGTAAAATAAATATAATTACTAATAAAGTAATTAAACTACTTAACAAATTAAATTAAATAATTGTAAAATAATAATTTATTTACTACATCAATAATACTTTATTCAAAATTAAAATTATACTAATTTTTATGTAATATATCAAAAAATGTATTACTCTTTTAACTTTTATATTTTTTTTTTTTTTTTTAATAAATTTATAAAATATAAACCTTAATATTTGTTTATAAATGTATTAAATAATTTACTTTTTAAATCATTTTATAAATATATTTTCAATGTACTAATAATATATTTAATTTATTAAAATTTTTTCTTTTTAATTTTATTGGTATATGAATGAATAATATATGCTATTGAAAATTGATAAATTATTACATTATCTGTCCAACTATAAAAAAAATATATATATAATATAAATTTACTAATATTTAAAATTCAACTATCCCAAAAAGTAAATTGAAAGGTATAAAATTTTAAATTTTAGATAAAGATTAAATTTTAAAAATTTTATTTTTTTTAGATCTACTTTAAACTTTAAAAATTTTATTTAATTTATATGAGAAAACTCTTTCAAATGATAAATGACTTTTATAAAAGAAGTTAAATAAATACTTTTAGAATTACTTACATTATTATTTTTATAAATTTAATATATTTTAATTTTAAATTTTATTTTTTACTTTTAATAAGGTTTATATTATTCTATTTAAATTTGTAATAATGGAAAATTTAACAAATTATTACAACGAAGTGATCGAAATATTATGTAGTAAATCTGTCCAAGTCTTCAATAATAATTATAACCTTAATATAAATAAAGATAATATTTTAAATAATTTAACTAAGGAAGATGATATCCAATCATCAATTCACGAAATGGCCAAACTTAGTTTGAATAATACTTGTATTGGATTAAAAAGAAATAAAACCACTTGTAATAATAAAGTAATTCCGGGACATATGTATTGTGGAGTTCATGTTCGTTCAGAAGGAAAACTACCATTAAATCAATATATCAGTAATGTTGCTACCACTCTTAAATATGGACATCCGGCAGTTGTTGTTTCCCTAGGTAATAATTGGATATTTCAAAAGGACAGTCAAAACAACGATATAAGAAAAAATGAACCTAAGTCTACTAAATGGCCATTAAGTGTTGATATGGTTGACAAATCATTACATTCTTATATTTTATTTTTCGATGAATTTAAAAGTTATTTTGGTGCTGGAATACTTGTTATTCAATATTGCTCCACCGAAAAAAATAAAAAGCAAAACAGTTATTTTATGGCAACTCATTATGTTGAAGTCAGTAGATATGGAGAAGAATTACAACCCGAGTATTACATTAAAATGACGTTCAAGTCTATTGCTTTGATTAAGGAAAAACCTATTTTTAGTAAAATCAAGGAATTTCTCTCTGAATACGGAATTCCATATGATATTAATGAAATTAACAAACGCAATAGTGATATTATTGAAAATAATCCAGTAGTAATATACAATAAAATAAATAAAATTATTAATGATCATTATAATACTTTTTACTATAATTCAAAATCTTATATAACTTTGAATATTAATTCTGAATAATTTCTAAAAAAAAAATTTAAAGATTAAAATAAAATAAAAATTAAAATTATATACAAAATTGAAAAAAAAAAAAAATATAATAATAATAATAATTATATTCATGTATAAAACTATGAAAAATAAAATTAATAATTAAAAGTATGTATAAACGTGTAAATTCATTTGTAATTCTTTATGATATTATAATTTTATAAATAAAAAAAAAATTAAATTATAATAAATTTAAACTCTATTTAATAATTTTTAATTTTATTTAACATTTCATAAATTTTTATACTTAAATCATCATAATAATTATATTTATATTAATATTTAATATTTTAAAATTATGTAAATAGTAAATTAATTACTATAATTTATTTATTATTAAAAATAAAAATAATTGTTTATTCCATTAATATATGTATATGATTTTTTTTAAAAAAAAAAAAAAGTAAAAAGATGCTTAAAAAAATTAACTATTTCATAAATGTATATAATGTTTTTTTAAAAAAATATAAAAACAAATATACAGTAATAGTAATAAATTTTTTTTTATATTTAAAATATTTTTAAAACTTTAAACTACACCTTTTTTGATATCAGCAAAATATTTTATATTATATCCTATTTTTATATCTGTAATATCATATTGACGGTCTCTATATAATATATTTAGTTTAAAGACTAGCCATAGAAAATGCATGCTCTAAAAATGTTTCATCAATGTCTGGCTTATTTGTACTAAATGGGTAATAATATATCTCCTCATTGGAGTAGTTATGAACTACTCCTTGTTCATCGGTTACTAAATCTTCCATACTTTTAACAAGTTCTCTTTGTAAATACCCGGTAGATGATGTATTAAGAGAAGTAGAAATAATACCTGCACGACCAGATTTTGAATGAATAAATAATTCTTTTGCTGTTAATCCTTCGGAATAGGAACTTTTAATATAACAAACTGGTAAAATAGCTTGAACTCCAACCGACATTAATATTTGAATAACATTATCCACATTTCCTTTAGATCCACTGTTAATGATATTAGTTAAATTATTATCGATGGATTCCACTAATTCTGTAAGGTCACAATATTTTCGAAAAACTTGATTCTTAAATTCGTTGTAGTTTTCAAATTTATTTTGATTTTCTATCAATGAGTCAAGATTTAGTACAGGTATAGGATCCATTTTATTTAAGATACTATCGGTTATGGGAAGATATGATTCTCTTAATTTATTATTTACCATACAATCAGCAATAGAAATAGTGATAACATGAGTAAGATTATATACATGAACCATGCGTTGAACATCCCACATAAATTTTAAATAGAATTCATTACCGTAATTTGAAATAGCATTAAGTAAAATAGTTTGATTTTTATCACTGATAACACCTAGTAATATTCCTTTATCTATGATCAGATTACCTTCATGATCATGTAAAGTAAGCGTTCTAGGAAGTAATAAAGATAACAGGTGAGCATATGGGATATCTGTACTATTCATACGCGATTTGTAGTATTTACAAAATTTTTTCCAATCACTATCGGGAATGCCCAATTTATCGCGCATTCTTTTAACAATATCAATATCAATAATTTCTTTATTACGTGTCATATTATAAATTCCGGTTAAAGTATCTTGTATAAATTTGATCATAATAGAAGCATTTTTAAATGACCGGATATTATTTGCAATATTTAATTTTGTGGCCAACTCTTCTTTAGCTTCTTCACCCGGTAACCAAAAAATGTTCATTTCGTCACCGTCAAAATCCGCTTGAAAGACATTAGCAATAAGTGGATTGATCTGAATGGTTCGACAGTTACTTGGACGAGAATGAATGGCTAAGATTGAAGTAGTTTGAAGTGTAGGTTGTCTATTGATGATAACAAAGTCATTGGTTTTATACCCATAAGGAATTAAGGAATCAGTAAAGACTTTAGGAATTAATACTACATCTAAAGGGATATCAATATTTGGCACTATAACACTTCGAAGACAAAAATTTTGACGCTTAGCTAAACACATACTTCGGAAAATACCATTTTTTCCTGATAACATCTGTTTAATATAATTTCTATTAGCATCCTCAACTGAATCGTTTTTACTACGAATACCTAAAATTTTCTTGTATAAATTATACGCACGCACAATATAGACGGACTTAATTAAATTTCCATTGTGATATTGGTAGTTGAGATCTAATACACGTTGATATAATGTTGTTACGTTATTATGAATCGTAGTGTTGCTAGAATCTAGAATAGATGGTCTCATATTGATTGGTAAAACTGGAATATTTTTGATAAACACATTAAGTAAATGATTTTGTAGCTCTGGATTTTTTGAAAAATTTGCAGAACGAATTTCTTCGTACATTTGCTCGATAGATAATGTTTCCCTACCAAAAGTGAAAGAATATTCTGAAATATTCTTTGACTCTTTTTCAAAATTTTTGAAATACTTGGATTTATTGGATGTGACTTCCTCCGATTTAATTTTATGATATGAAAATGTTGTAGCAACTACACGTTTTTCGCAACAAGGGTTATTAGTGGAATGTAAAGGATCATATTTTTTACAAATTGGACAAATATGACTTATTTCTTTACATAATATGTTTACAAATACAGGATGAACAATTCTGTAATAAAGTGGTATTCTTCCCGTGTGTCCTGGACAATCTATCATTGATTTACATTGTTTACATGGTAATTGAGGATTGAGAGTAAATGATGTTGTATTATCAGTTAATTCATTCTTATTTTTAATAAGGATCGTTTCCTTTTCAAATTCTTCATCTGTATATAAATTAAACTTTAAATACATGATTAAAATTAAATGTTATATAAAAATAAATTATTATATTGATACATAAATTTATATATTATTATATGCAATAATAAGAATCATTTGAACGTATATTAACAAACTTAAAATTAGTAATACAGGTTAGAAATTAAATTAAAATATATATTTTTAATAATAGGCTAATAATATATAGAAAATATATATGGAAACTTTAATAATTATAGATTAATAATACATATTTAATAATGCATTACAGTCCTATGCTTTAGTGTGAATATAAAATAAAATAAAATATTTAAATTAATGTAATATTATATATTATTATTTATATTATTATTAAAATAAATTTTTTTCTAAATATTTATTATTTAAATAATATATATTGAATTAATTTTATTTATTTATTTTTTTTTTATTTTAATAAAAATATTAAATAGTCTTTTAATAATTAATTTTTCTTTAACTCATTTATAACAATATATATGTTTACCTAATTTGAAAAATATTATAATTATTTAATGTATTATATTTTTAAAAAAAAAATTGTATATAAAAATATATATATATATATATTGAAAGTATATCTTAACAAATTCAAAAAAACTAAAATTATTTGATTATATATTGTGTAACTATTAAATAAATTTACAGCAATAAATTAAATTTTTTTTTTGTTTAAAGAAAAATAAATTTATGATCCATGATATAAATTTTTTATGATTTATTCATTCCTAAAAAAAAAAAAAAAAAAAAAAATTAAATTTTAAATCAATATAATAAATATTATATTAAAAAAATTTAATTTAGATATTTTAGAGAATAAATATCTTTAAGAAAAAAGTTTTTTTATTTTAAAAATTATTATTAATATTATTTAATTTTTTTTTATTTTAAAATAAAAATATTTATTACAAATAAATAAATTTTTCTATTTTAAAAAAAAAAAACAGAAATTTAAATTTTTAAAAAAATCTTTTACTATTTTAGCATTTAGTATCAATTTTATTTTGTTCAAATTTTTTTTTTTTTAAAATTATCAATTTCTTTTTTTTTATTTTTTTTTTTAATTTTACTTCATTTTTATTATTTATTTTTACTTATTTTATTGATTTATTTATTTATTCTTTTTTTTTTTTTTTTTTTTTTTTTGACTTTTATAAAAATATTTTTATAAATTTATTAGGTAATAGTCCAAAAATACTCTATCTAAAATATCTATGGAATCTTTTGTTATAATTATCATTTATATTAATAAATTATAATTTTTTTTTATTTTAGCATTTATTTTTTATTTTACTTTTTTAATTTTTTATTTAATATAAATTTTTTTTTGTATTATATTTAATTTTTATTTTTTATTAATTTTAATAGATAGAATTATATTTATTTTTTATATAATAAATCATTTTTGTGAAACTTCAATAAGTAAAGATTTAAAATTTATTTATCAAACTAATTAAATTTTTATTTGCATAAACCATACTTTGGTTGGCATCCTTTTTTACAATGATCATTGGATGTACCACAATAACCCCATTTACTGCAGCATTTATTACCTTTACACCTACCATATTGTTCACCACATTTATCGTGAGAGCCGTAGCATAACCCAAACTCACTTTGACATTTTGATCCACAATGAGCATCCGAAATGTCACAATAGCCATATTGACTACAACATTGTTTCTCATTAAGACATTTTCCATAATCAGTGCCACAACGACCGCCATTATTACATCTACCATAACTGGCTTGACATCCAGTACCACAATGGTCTATCGAAGTTCCACAATAACCATATTTACTACAACATTCCCCTTTCGAACATGATTTATTGTTAAATTCTTTACCGCAACGATAGCTAGTATTTATAGTAGGAGATGGAAATTTCGTAGTTGTAGTAGTAGTAGTAGTAATAGTAGTTGTAGAAGTAGCGGTAGTGACAGTAGTAGTAAACTTTTTGGTAGGGTTTGAATTTAGCATAATCCAAATCTGATCTTCATGAATTTCATCATCACAATCATAAAATTTTACCTTATTTCTTACTTTTGCTGCAAGTTTGATAGAAGAACTGATAGAATTTCCAAGACATAAACTTTCTGATAATTTACTAGTGATAGTTCCATCATTTCTACGATAACGCAAAATAGCATTTGTATCACACTCACCCATCATTACTTTGGAATTATCATTATCAGAAACTCTTAAACATAAATCCAAATTACTTTTTGATTTGAAGAAAGTTCCCCCTTTGGTATTTACAACATACCATTGATAGTTTTCTGTATTATCGCACTTTTCATAAGTTGGGATTTCATCTTCATAATCAGGAGCGTATAAACATTTTTCTGTGTATTCATTGTAAATCCAAATTGGTTTAGTTGTTGGTGTAGGATTTATTGTTTTGGTGGTAGTAGTGGTGGTAGTGGTATTGATTTTTTTCGTAGGTTTTCTATTTGATATTTCCCAAAATATTTTTTTGTTATGTCTATCACATTTAGTTAACTTTAAAAATTCTTCCTCCTTTAAATCATCAATAGCACTTACACACATATTATCACTTTTGATAAATTTTGATACATCATCATATATCATAAGAGCATTTCCATCACAATTTGCTAATATGATTTGATCGTCAACATAAGATATACACAATTCTTTATCTGTAGCAGACATGAAATAAATGCCATCATCATCTTCACCAATATACCACTTATTGTCAATACTATTATTACAATTATCGTATGTTATTGGTTCATCTGAATAACCTGAAGCATATAAACAGCTATCCAAATATTCATTGTATATCCAGACAGACGCTTTATTATTGCTTTTTAAATCTTGAGGTAAAGCAATAATTTTATTTAAGAAAATTACTAAAATAAATATTCCTAAAATCATTTAATTAATAATTTTGTTTAAATTTATAATTTTAAAAATCAATTTATAAGCAAAATTAAATATTAGATTTTATATTGAAGACAGAATAAGAGATTTTATTCATTATAAAAACTTTATATTATTTAAAATATAAATAGTATTAATTTTGTTTTACTATGAGAAATACGCTTTTAATGTATTAATTATTTCATTAAGCCATATTAAAATAATATAAAAATATAATTTAATATTTATGAATTTTAATCATAAAATAAAGTCGAACAAAATATTAACAAGAAAATTATTAATTAATTTTTATTTTATTATTATTAATTTTTTTTTTTTTTTTATTTTCTTCATAGTAAGAATATTAATTAATATTTGTTATTATTTTTATGTAAGGTTACACAAACGTCTAAACGATTAAGGGTTTGAAATTTAATTAAAATAAATTACTTCATTTAAATTACTTAATAAATAACGTAGTAATCAATATATTCAATTAAAATAAATAAATAGGAAAAAATAAAAAAAAAAATTCAAAAAACAACTAAAAAGTCCAATAAAAATTTTGTCAATATATTTTATCAAGTTTTAAAAAAATATCTTTTTTTTTATATATAGATATTTCTTTAATTTTTAACTTCCATTTATATAATTATTTTATGTAATAAGTATATAGTATAATACTATATGTAATAGATTTTATTTTTATTTATTAAACTTTTTTATTTTATTTGAGTTTTATAAACATTTTTTTTTAAATTTTTTTTTAATAATTTTTTTTAAAGATGTTTTATTTTCTTCTTCTTCTTTTTTTTTTTTTTTCTTCAAAAATACACCATCAATCAAGATATATAATTTTAAAATCAAAATTGTATAATTAAAATTTATTTTTATACAGATATGATTGATATTTTATTCATTAAATAATAAAGTCTAGAAGTTTTAAACATTATTTATTTATTTATTTTTATATTTTATATATAAATTTTTTATTATTTATTGTTCAATTAATAATATTTATATTTTTATTTTTTAAATTTCTATTTTTGAAATTTTTATTTTTTATATTTTTATTATTTAATACTTTTATTTTTTAAGTATTTTTTAAACTATTTTTATTATTAAATATTCTTTTTTATTGTTGTAATTAATATTATACGGTATTGGTATAATTTTATTTATTTTTATAGTCATAAAATCAATAAAATATATTAAATCAATATTTCATTAATTTGTTATAGTAGATATATCAGATATGAATTCCCACATTTGTTTTTCATCATGTCTATTACAACTACTTAGCTTTACTTCATATTGAGAATAGGGATCATTATTATCATCGATACCGCTAAGACATTTATTACCACTTTTTATAGATTTTGATGCCTTAATATATTTCAAAATAGCTTTTTCATCACATTCACCTAATGTCATTCTATTTTTAATAACTCTCATACATAAATTTTTTTTAGCTGCTGATATAAAATAAGTATTACCATCAATCTTTTCAAAATACCATTTATATTTATTACGATCAACACAATCTTCATAAGTAATAGGTTCATTTTTAAAACCACTTGTATATAAACATTTATTGTAGTATTTATTATATAACCAAACCACATTTGACTTAGGATTAAATGAATCACTTGAGCTATACTTCCATAGTATTTGATTATTACCATTATCCCAAACAATTCCATGATTAGATTTATCACAACGCAATTTACTACTTTTAGATTTTTTATTGGACAAAATATTATCTATATCTTCATTATTTTTATCCCTAAATGTTAGACTATTATTTCCAACAATTATTTTATATAAGTAGGCTGATTTATTTCCACCGTAATTTTTTATTTCAGTTGATGTTTGTTTTTTATGATCTCTGTAAAGTAATTTACCATTAAGTATGGTCACTGAATAATCACCACAGTATAACATTTCTCCTTCTTTAAAGGAGTCACCAACACTAATTTCACTAGCATCATAGGGTCTATTACTAATAGTTTTATTCGCAGCCCATTTATATTCACCAGTACTCGATCTTAAAATTAAGTTGTCATTACTTACATATAAATAATAATATTCATCTGCCTTATAATATTCTTTATGCAAAATATATTCTCCATTATTTAATTCAATATTTCCTTTATCTGTAATGGTTAGTAAATAAATAGGTTCTTTAATTTTAGCATATTCATTTATATCAAAATAACTAACTGTATTTTCATTAAAGTTTATATAATCTAGAGTATTATTGTAAAAATGTAGGTATAAAGTGTGTTTGTCATTGCCATTTGGTAAAGATGAACCAATAATTCTATGGTTATATGAATACATTTTATTGCAAGTCTTATTATTAGAAATGAAATAATCACAAAAACTTAAACTACCATACAATTCCCAAAGAGGAACTGTATTATTTAATAATATTAATTTGTCTGATTCACCATTATAAATTACTTCTAATTCTGATTCAACTTTATTGTTAATCACAGGTTTATCATTAATATAAAAATTATTATTAGCTAATGTTAAATTATTTATACCCAAAGCAACACCATTCTTGAATTCTAAACCAGTTATACTTGATAAATATATGAAATCTCCAGTATTAGATTTATCAGATGATTCTAATCTATCAAACGCATTCATTATATGATCTTCATAAATAGTATTATACTTATTCCATCTAGGTTCACTAAATTCTCTTATACTCTTCAAGTATCTAATACCTGATAATTTCCATACAGGTTCCCATGTTTTGACATTAAATATCATTAATTCTGGTTTATCCATATTAGCTCTATATTCAATAGATAATCTATTATATTTATTTTTTTGATCATCTCCTTCCAATAATGCAATGTTAATGACCGAATTTTTCTCGTTACAATATAAATATAAACCATTATTATTTAATTGTAATTCTTTAATTCCTTTATTATTTTTACAAGTTTTTATAATTGTCTCTTCATTATTATACGTAAATATTAAATCATTTTCAGTAACATTTAAGTAAGTGTTATAATTGGACAATAAAGATTCACCCGGTAATAAATTATTGAAGTAATACTTTTTTATGTAAATAGGATCATCAAGTGTATCAGTCATATTGTCAGGTTTCAAATAATAATCATAAAGTCCGGTTTCGGCAAATAGATTATAAATTTCTTTAGGTCTTATATGTTCATCACAAGAAGATATTTCGTACAATACAGGATTAACGAATCTAGAATGTCTACTATATAATCTTTTATCCCAATTGCTCCAATATACATTTTCATTTTCATCTATAACTAATAATTCACCCTCATTGGAAATCTTTAAATAATATTTAATTTTGGTATTCATATTGTCGTACGAAATTAAATTAGTCGAATGCCAAAGAGAATAATTATTTTTATCTCTTAATATAAATTCTCCTATTTTAGATAAAGCTAAATGGTATGGACCTTCGAAAATTTCAATATTGGCTGTCATTGATGACCAAGTAGTTCTAGAGTTTTCCTTAATAACCATATTACCAGTATTTTGAACAAAGAATCTATATTTTTTATTTTTAGATACTAAAGCTTCATTTTCTTTTAATATATTTTTACAATTCATTTCAACCTGGTCGGTGTTAAGATCTTTAACAATAGCTTGATTAAGTATATTATGTTTATCGTAATATTCCTCATCTTTAAATGGAATTGTGGTATCAATAGATAATGGATATACATATTCCACTGGGAAAGCATAGCCATGATAATTATCTTGTTTACCATAAATTTCCCAAATTTTAACACCAACTCCATCATACAATGTAACCCTGGCTCCTCTTCTACTATCGACATGATCATCAATATATAAATAATAACCTTTATCGTCTGGAAAACCAACATTAAAAGGTAAATCTTTGGGTAATGAATCCCATACAATGTAATCATCATCAGACAAAGTAAGTGGATTTATAATATTATTTTCATTAATTGCTGTCGGTTCATTTACGATTGTAGAGGTAGCTTGTGATGTAGAAGTTTTTTGTGGAGAAGAAGAACTAATAGAGTTAATAATTTTTTCAGCTTTTTCTTTATTAACAATAATACATTTTTCATCATCTTCAATTTCATACCAACCAAATGCTCCATCGTTATTATATTTATTGCAATATTTATTTGAAACTACCACAATACTGTTAGAGTTATTATTATTATTACTCGTAGGAATAATAGATGTATTTGTAGTTTTTGTTGTAGTTGTACTTTTTCCTGTAGTTGTAGTTTTTGTTATACTTGAAGTTTTTGCTGTGGTTGTAGTTTTTATCGTAGAAACAGTAGATCTAACGTTAGAATTTGTAGTTGTGGCTGTAGTTTTGTCTCCAAAAAAATAATCGAAATTGAAATTATCATCATCATCATCATCATCATCATCATCATCATCATCTCCTTCATCAGGGATATATAATCTTTTTTCAATATTATTTTTTTTATAATATTCTTCTAATTTATTTTTAAAATCTTTCTTATTATCATCCAAAGGAGTGCTATCATCATTTACGTAAGAATCGATGAGATAAATAAAGTCATTAGAATATTTAATATTCGCTATATCTTTTTTATAAATATTTTTAGCTGTAATATATAAATGACCATTATCACCAATGAAGAATTTCAAGTCATGATTTCCATTTGGTTGGAACGTGGTTATTCCATTAGTCCATAATTTGTTAGAACCTTCACAGTTTGAAATATCCTTACCTCTACATAATACTAATTCACCAGTAGGTAATAATCCAAAACTATGCTTTCCACTTTTTGAAGTTATATAACGATTAGGTGTTAATTCTTTATTTGACGGTAATGTGTTAATGTAAGGATTTTCCTTATCTAATTCTTGAAAAACATATTTATCAATGTCATGGTTTACTAATTCTGATTCATATTGATATTTTTCTTCACAATGTTTAAGTGTATGCGTAAATCCAGAAAACTTTACAGGAATAAGACTTTTATTATAAGTTATTTTAGTATGACTGCTTTCCGTAATATGTCCAGTTGCCCAGATAATTACCTCAGTTAAAAATAATGGTAAAGCTACTAATTCTTGACAGGAACTATCATTAACAGTTAATTGAATAGTGGAAGTTTTAGTTTGACTTATTGACGTGGTATTGGACATTTCAAATGTATGTTGAGCTGATGTTTCTATAGCATTGTCATAAGAATTTTGCTCATTTGTGTTAGTTTGAAAAGAATTACCATAAGTATAGCCTTTAGTTTTGGTATCCGAGGTTGATTCTTCATTAACCCATCCTGTTTCTTTATTGAATGATTTCGAAAACATTTTCGATGTGGAATCGGAAACTGAGTGTTCTTTATTAGATGTTTCAGAATGTCCAGTAGTGTAAGAATCTGAATAACCATTAGACTTTGTCCATCCATCACTAACACCAGAAGTACTAGTGTTGCTCTCTGCCCAACCTTGTGTTACACTATGAGAACCTCCTTTAGTACTGCCCTGAGTAAAAGTATCAGATGATGATCTGGTCCCCGCTAAAGCTAATTGGTATTGTTGATTTAATTGATCTATAGCTGAATTTTCTTCTGATCTTATAGAAACCCTTTGTAATCTACTTTGATCTGCCATGCCAGCTCCATTAGTTCCAGCTGAAAATAGTTCAACACCCTCAGATAACCCTGGAACAATACCACGTTTAATAAGTTTACGAGAATTGTCTTCAGCAGCAATAGGAGCAGTATATTCTCTTTTAGAATTTTTTAATTTGCATAATTGACGATTTAAGATAGGACCCTTGCCTAATGCAGAATCACAAATACTATCAAAAACATTGTTTCCATTAGCAATATTAGCTATAGGATATATATAATTTTCATATAAACCACTCATTGATTTTTCAAATTTACTAGGGTTACTAATATCGCCATCGGGTATTTCATCCTTGTTTTCTTTGTATATTAGTTTTTTAACATTATTAAAATCATTAAGGTCCATTTTGGATACTTCATCAGTATGAGATAATTCAATCGAGTTACTCCAGTTTGTTTCATCGGTGACATCTTTACTATTAGTAACTGTATGAGCATGTTCTTCACTTACCATATGAGAAGTAGTATGTTCTGTGGATTCAGTGTGGGTGGTTTCTTTATTCTTGGTTCTAGCTAAACTTTCTGAGTCAATAACAGCATATACCTTTTCGAGCGATTCAGAATACCCCTTGGAATCACTTTCATGAGTAGAAGTACTATAAGAAAGAGCATTGGCTAATTGAAGCGATTCATTGATTTCTTTGGTAGTTGTATCCCCCTTGCTATAAACTTTCCCATACGATTTATGATAAGATTTTCCATCATTATTAGATATACTAACCGTATTTTGAATATCCTCTGTGTAAGCTATAGTACATGAAATAACTGATCCAGGTTCACGAGTGATACTTGCACAATCTTCAAATTTAGATTTTCCATCCTTAACTAAATTTTCATATAATGATTTATCTGCTTCGTATGGCATTCCCATTGTAGTAATATAATTAATTTTGTCTTCATCGATATCTTTAATTTTAATTAATGCTGGATGATACGGGTTATACGCTGGGTTTTTACTGGTCAATGAAAGACTTTTCATACCATTTCCGATAAATTTTTCATATAATTTTTTTATTTCCTCTTTATATTCTTCTTTAGTACGAGCTCTATAAATAGACAATTCTTCTTCATTTTCTTCATTATTGGCATCTTTCACATTTTTATTACTTTCAGGTGTATCGTGAATATCATTATTTGCCTCTTTATTTTTGCTTGTTTTATTTTCTCTTTTACCTTTTTTATTTTCAGAAACTTTAAAATAACTCCCAACATTATTAACTACTGTATTATTCCCGCAATAACTTACACCAAACCAATCTGGGCCGATATATCTAGCATAATCTTCGATGTTATCAAAATAAATTGTATTATTACTAGAATCAATGTAGTATGGATCAAGTATTTTGATCATGCTATTTTTTGTATAAATACAAAATTCTTTATTTGTAATACTCTTTGTTTCCAAAAAAGAATCACTAGGGGTTTCATTTTTGTGTAATCTTGAAACCTCAGTTTCTTCATTTGAAACTACTTTACTAATACTACAAGTAATGTTAATAATAAATAATAAATATTTTAATATCATTATTCATAAAATAATTTTTAATATCTTAAATTAAGATGAAAATCAATTTAAAATAATAATTAAATATTTATTGCTTTGAATTATGTAAATACTATTAATTTATGTAAATACTATTAAATTTCATTAATCCAATTTTTTTTTTTTTAAATTTTAAAATATCTTTGTATATATTTTAGAACTAATTTCTAATTTATATTATTATATGAGGTATAATAAAAATATAAATAAAAAAATAATAATAATAAATTTTATAACTATATATATATATTATTTAATAGAATTAGTAAGATTTTAATAATATTTAAAATTTTTATAAATAATAAATTAAAGTCAAAGAAAATCCTTGTAAAATGATTGGTTATAATATTTAAAATTAATTTAATAAAATATAATCATAACAAAAAATTATATATATATATATAAATATTAAAAAAATGAATTTTTTGAATGATGATAAAATTAAATACTATAACAAATTTATAGTTAAACTTTTAAAAGAATATAATATTTATAATAATAATACATCTTTACTTGAAATAAGAAAATTAATATGTTATTTAATTAAAAAAGATAATTATGATGATTTAAAAGCAGTTTTTGATATATTATTTGAATGTGATGTTAATTCTATTTTACTTTTACTTTTACATTATAAAAATAAAACAGAAATTTCTAAAAAAGAAATTGAAAAAATAATACATAAAAAAATTAAATCAAATTTATATATTAATTTTAATATAAAAGAAAACTGGCTTGATACTATATTTCATCCTCATTCTTT
>JACVTC010000472.1:0-25105 GCA_016946835.1 Neocallimastix lanati (nom. inval.)
ATATTACTTATTTATGATTTATAAAATAATTGAAGTGGAATTAAAATTTTAAATATAAATAAGAATATAACAATTAATTGTTAATATAGACTATTGAGTATATTTATTATGTATATTTATATATATTATTTATATATTAAAATGAATAGAAATGTTTTTATTGATATTGAATGGATCATCCATTATACTTTAATTATTTATATTAAGAATATACTCTAAATATAATGAATAAAATAAAGCAATATATTACTATATATTATAATATAAATAAAAAATATAATCAATTGAATACTGTAATTCTAAAAAACTATAATAAATAATTAAATAATTAATAATAAATAATAAAAATAAAAATAAATTTATGTAAACAAATAAGTATTTTTAGACCATTAATTTGATATAAAACAAATATGTGTAGTAATTTGTGATATAACTCGATTCTAATTTCCACTTTTTGGAGAAGCGATTATATTCTTTTTAATATTTATTTTATTTATTTAGTAATAATAATTAGTTAATTACAACTTAACAATTACATAATATAAAATAATTTACATTTATACTAATTTATAATAAAGTTTTCATATAATAAAATATAAAGTTTAATAAAATATATATACATAATTAAATGTTATAAAATATAATAAATATTAGAAATAAAATAAAAGTTATTTAATATAATAAATTATTAATAATACACAATGAATTTCATATTTTTATGTTATCATTAATTTCCTAAATTCTAATGATATTTTCACTAGCCACAATTATAATAATTTACCAATTTGCAATTAACATAATTTTTAATATATTTATGTGTTTATAATAAATTAATTTTTATATTAATTAAAGTTTTTATTTATATTCTATATCATTTGTATATTTGTATATTTGAATATTTATATTGAATATATATATTCAAATATTAAATTTATATTATTAAATATTTTATATATTATATATATTTTATATTATTTATATTTTGTATTTATTATATTATATATATATTTCTTAAATATTCAATTATACTTTTTATTTTAAAGTATTAAAGTTTATATAATTGATATAATAGTTTATATTATTTATATATTATTCATATTAAAATATATATTATTATATTTATTTATAATAATTAAAAATAATTAATACTTTACTATATAATTTTATTATTCTTATCCTTGATTTTTTTCAAAAAAAAAATAATATTATATAATATTGTAATTATAAAATAATAAAATATTAATAAAAATTATAAATAACTAAAATACAATTAATAAATGACCTACAGTTCATACATGAAGAATAAAATATGTTATCAAAGTAAAAATAGTATTTAATTTTAAAAATTTTAAATAATAATAATAATAATAATAATAATAATAAAATATGTATATAAAAATTATAGATATTAAAATAGAACATATTAACATAAGGAAATGGGGTTTTATTAGATTTAAATTACTACCTATATTACATTTTTTTGGATTTTCTTAATTTTTTGTACATTCAACATAACCGAGTTGTTTAATGGAGCAAATTTTAATTTATCAGTTTCATTATCAACTACAACATAATTATTAATACAGACTAGATCCACCATTTGAGTTGCAAATTGATTCATGTGGTATAGGTGTTATTGAGAAGAGCCATAGCCATAAATGTAAGAATTAATACTTTCTGAAAGGTAACAATCTCCAGTTTCACAATTTTTAATTGAGGATTGGGCTAGAACAAGTTCTCCCTTATAAGTGACACAGAATTCATTTTTCGTCATATCAACTTTGGGGTGTATTTATTATCCTTAAAGATACGAGTCAACTTTATTTATTATAAAGAGTTGCAATTAGTTAATTTTACATTCAATTTATACAAATACATTATGGCTTATACATTACATTAAATGCATTACATTTTAATACATTTAAACTCATATTTCAGATATTCTACAATTATGTCTTTTATATTATTTATATTATTTATTAATAATATAATATTTATTATTCAATATTCAATATTTAATATTTAATTATTTTTTATTCTTTAGTTTATAATTATTTAATAATTTAATAATTAAATAAATAATAAATAATAAATAATAAATAATAATAAATAAAAATAATAAATAATACATAATAATAAATAATCAATAAATAACAAAAAGTATATTTATTAATAATAATTAATAATACATAATATTAATTCAATAATAAATAATAAATAATATATTTTATTAAACATTCAATAGTTTTAATATTAAAAAAATAAATATTAAATAATTAATTATTTCATTTTATAAATATAAATTTCTAGTTTATTAAATAAAAATTTCTTTATGCAGTAATAATTAAAAAATATAATAAAATGCATTGTTTTTTAAAAATTTTATATATTTTAATATGTTTATTATTTGCCTTTATTATTATTTATTTTTTTATTATATATATATATATTTTTTAAAATTTTTAATTTGATGATTAAAATATATTAATTTTATATTTATGAAAATATAAAAAATAAAAAATAAAAAATAAAAATAAAAAATAAAAAATAAAAATAAAAAAAAATTATGAATAAAATAATTTAATTCTATAGAATTATATTAAATATATATTTTCTTTTATTAATATAGAAATATATATGTATATAAAGATATTTGTTATAATACTATAAATGAAATTATAAGAAATAATAAATTAATTATCTTAATTGTATTGAAATTTGATTATTAAATTAATCTTACTAGTATCTAATTGAAAAAAATAAAAATAAAAAAAAAAAAAAGAATTATTTTTTCTTTTAAACCTGTATGAATTTTATTCTATTTACTTTTTAAAAAAGAAATTAATTCAATGTAAATTTTCGTTTTTTTATATTTATCTAATATAAAATTTCGATAAAAAGTATTTAATGTATATATATATTATACATAATATATAAATATATATATATATATTTTTAATATATATATTTTCATTAAATTTCTATTAAGAAGTTGAATATGAAAATTTCAGATATTAAAATAAAGAATATGATCTTAAATATAGAGGATTTTATTAAATTAGAATCACTACTGATATTACATTTTTCTGGATTTTCTTCATTTTCTATACATTCCACATAGCCAAGTTGCTCAATAGAACAAATTCTAACTTCATCCGTTTCTTTATCAATATTAACATAGTTATTGATACAGACCAGATCAAACATGGAGGTACTTTCTTCCTCGTTGTATGTACAATTAGTAAAGATACCACTAATTGATTTTAAATAATTCTTTCCACGATGATAAGATACTGCTGTAGAGTTGTTATGCCTACTAATATCCTTAACAGCCTGTTTAACATTTCCTGGTAATTCTTCTGTTAAGGCTAACGGGAAATTAATGACGACATTTTCATCGTAGGAACAGTACCGTGATTTCATTGGAACGAAATTGGAATGACTTTCACAGCGATAATAAGTCTCCTCAATATAATAATATTGACCATTGATACAGAATTGCTTCGTACATTCGGTCGCTTCCAACTCTTCAGAATCATGAATACAGTAGTAAATAGCACCTGTATTCGTTATGTAGTAGCCTGTTTCATCAATAGGACTACAGTCATGGTCCTCACCTAGATTACAATAATACATTTCTTTATCTATTGTATAGTAATAACCGTCGTTGGCCATGGCTTGTATCTTTATTTCATCTGATTCTGCTTTCACAAACTTATAAATGTAAGTTTGAGTAGGATCAATGGAGATATAGGCATAACCTGAAGTACTTGGTAAGCTATAATCCCTATCTTTATATCTATAAATGGTTTTAGCCTGGGAGTCATAATAATATGTATCTTCATGAGGTTCATAGATATGACAGGAAGAATGCGTGCAAGCATACATTACAAGATTAATATTTTTGGAAAGATACGTACTTCTTTCGATTGTGGTATTTGTAAACATATTAATGATGTAGTATTCGGTTTGATCTACCATTTGAGCTGTAAATTGATTCATATGGTAGAGGTGTTGAGAGAAGCCATAGCCATAGATGTAAGAATTAATACCTTCAGAGAGGTAACATTCTCCAGTTTCACGATTTTTAATAGAGGATTGGACTAGAACAAGTTCTCCCTTATAAGTGATACAGAATTCATTCTTCTTCATATCAGCATTGGGGGTGCATTTATTATCTTTGAAGATACAAATGATATCCTTGTCATAGACAAACGAATACAATTTATTATTTACATCATATTTCAGGATTCTCTTATTAATGTCAGCAATATAGGTAATAGTATTAAGAACATCAACAGGACGACAATGACTTCCTTTACAACGATACAATTCAACATTGTTATCATTGTATTCATCAATATCACGGCTTCTTACAATTCTGTTTTCTTTATTATTCAAAAAGATATAGGCGGTTTCGTAGATTTGAATAATACAATCTATATCGATGGTATAGATACTCGATTTCTCCGCGTAGTACCTATCACGATAGGAATCGTTAGCTTCAAGACAATTAGTGGTAGAGGTCGTATAGACGTAGGTGGCTGTTTTTCCAGAAATAACATTCGGTTTCACTTCAATAGTATCAGTGGCAAAATAGAGAATGGAATGGTCACTATTCGTACAGAAATCACCAGCCTCTATCGAGCTTGTCGCTTTTTTCGTCATGGAATACTCGAGTGTGATATAGCATTTATTATTACTGAATTCACAGATGGGAACAGCAGCCAATTCACTAATGGTTAAAGCAGCACATTTACCTTCCACACAACGAATAATATCATAGACATCATTGGTGTCTCTAGTACTAAAGATTTTACTTTCTTCTTTCAATTCTTTATTTTTAAAAGTGTCAATTATATTTTCTGAATTATCATTAACCTCTAGTGATTCATTCTTTCTTTTAGAAAGTTTCTTATTCAAAGAATTCCTGATCTCGAATTGAAGATCTTTTTCAAGTTCAGAACGTCTTTTAATGGAAACTTCTCCTTTTAGGGCTCCTCGGAAGATTCCATTATGAACACGAATTTCTTTACATCTATTTCCAATACGACAATGAACTAATATATCTGGTTCACTTGTCAAATAGTAACCACTGAGGGCATCTTCAAGGAAACAGGAAATCACATTACCAGCTTCCACACATTTTATGATGGTGTTATTTTCTTCTGTACAGTCGGCATTGAAATAGTAGTGTTCGATGGGATTTATTTCGTAACAAGTTATGAAACTTTTACAAAATATTAAAGTCTTACTCGAGGAAGTGAGATAATATCCGGGATTACCTTCTGTTACATAACATCCCTCATTGAGGGTACATTCTATAAGGGGATAAAGGTTTCGATCAGAACCAGAATTTAAATATTTGACACCATTATCAGGATAAATGAAGATACATTCATTATTGGCGTTACAATGAATAATACCAAGTATTCCATTTTCTCCGTAACCTAAATAATTCCCTGGCTTAACACTTACTTTTACACAAATACCATTGGTACATTTTATTAAGTTATTACCATTTGTATAATACACCGTTTTCGGTATTTTATTGCTACCATTGTTGTCACGGCCACCGTGACCGTTACCGTTAGATTGGTTAGGATTAATAATATAGCAGTTTTCACCATCCTTATCACAATAAATAATAGTAGATGTCTTCGATCCACCTGAACCATCAATCACATACCCATCCTCATCAGTGTATTCCATTTTTCCTTCCTCATTACAACGAATGGCCTTTTTATTGATGGCATCATAGAGATAGGTATTGGGGGAACAACCTTTACTTTCGGTACACACTTTCGTAATTTCATCACACGTATAGATTGTATAATCCGATTGATCCCCATCCATGGAATCGACCACATTACCGTTTCTATCTACAATAATGGAGCCACTTTTGTAATAACGATTTATAGAGTAATATGAGACTTTAAATAAAGCAAATGTTGAACTTCGAATTCCTGGGAATCCGTTCTTTGGAATGGTAGCAGATACGAAAATATCTTTATTTTTGGAGGCATGGACAACATCAGAATCTTTAGATTTATAGAACTTCAATTGTCCATCTTCATAACAATAATTTCCTGGAACAGCCATTGCTGGCTCTGGACAGTTAGGAGACGTTCTTTCGTAACATTCGCTATTTTCTCTTTCACAAACAATGACAGGCTTCTGTGAATTACCAGCATTAACATAGTATCCAATTTCTGCCCCTATTGGGTTACATCCTTCCAAGGAATTACATTGGATCAATGGATAAGATAATTTGTTATACCCATTATTTAAATAATAACTTTTAGAAGTAAAAGCCGGCCTCCAGGTACATTTTTGAATAGTACTTCTTGTGGATCTTCTTCGATTGGAAATTGTGGTCTCTACACATTCAATTAACCCTTGATTGCCATTTTCATCTTTTCCTACATAATAGGATGGAACACCTGTTGGTGTTTGCTTCTCACATTTTGTATTCATGCAGGCTATAATGGCATTCTCTAGACCAGTACTTTCTCCATTTACATAATATTCTGTATCTATTCCCTCCGTTATTGTCATTCCTATACATCCATCTTTTTTAGTACATTTAATCATTTGATTGGTATCACCGTTCTCAGAGTAATTTGAATTGAGATAGAGACCTTCTTGAACATCATCTGATTTCATTACAATGCATGTCACCTTTTTATTACTTGAATCAATAGAGCATTCAATAATACCTTTTTTTGATGAGGTATTATCAGATGAAGTTCCTTCATCCTTTCCAGCATTTATGTAAATTTCATTATTACCTTTGGTGGCACCACTACTACTTATACTGCATCCAAGTTTTTCACATTTAATTAAAGGCTTGTCATTCTTTGTTTCCTCATCACTATTAACATACACATCATTTATACTACCATCCTTTAATTCACAAATTGACTTCACACATACAATTAAGGCATCTTTCATCTTATTACTGTTTTTATTTCCAGTATTTACGAAATATTGAGGATTTTCATCAGAATCCACAGAAACTCCGGATATGGTAGTGGCTATACATGTTTCAGAATTACATTTAATAATTTGATTATTTTGATCGGGTTCTGGATAACTTCCATTTAAAAAGACATCACCATCATTACCATTAATGGCTTTGCAGGTTATTTTTTCTCCATTCTTTCTACATTCTATCAAATCACTATCAGGATCACCATTAATAAAGTATTGAGGTTTATCATCATCAGCAGTGGATGGCTTAGAATAACATTTATTACCATCACAATAAATGATTTGATTTGGATTAGATGAATCGATAAATACCCCATCATCAATAGTAGGAATAGGTACTACTTTTTTACAAATTTTTTCGCCATCAATAACTTCACACTTAATTATTTCCTCTCCACTCAAATAATATTCATTACTATCTGTTGAAGCACCTGTAGATTTTGGTTTACAACCATTCTCATCGCAAACAATCAACTGACCAGTATTATCATCAATAAAAGTTTCTTCTTTACCTAGTTCACTAACTGTACATTTTCCTTCATTAATTGTTTTATAACATTTGATTATGCCACCTTCATTTTCTTTTCCAGCATTAACAAAAGTATATTCAGTTTTTTCGTCGGTATATTCAATTAATTTTTCTTTACATACTTTATTTTCACAGATGATAAGTTGATTTTCATTTTTATCATTATCATAATTGGCATTAATGTAAACACTACCTTCACTCGAAGTTATTGAGTCACAAGTTACTTTGTTATCTTCATTTGTAATACATTCAATGACATCACCTCGATAATCACCAGAAGTATCTGAATCTTCTGAATTAAAATAATATTCTGGTTTATCTGGTGTAGCTCCACTCTTAGCTAATTCACAACTACCATCTTCACATTTAATAAGTTGATTTTCATCATCAGCTTTACCAAAGTTTGAATTTAAAAAAACTTGATTTTCGTTTTCAAATTCATCATATTCTTCAACTGTTATGCAATTATCATTATATGAACACTTAATAAGCGAATTTATTTTATTTTCTGGATCGGTGTTAATATAATATTCAGTTTTCTTTGGAGTTGAACCATTATCTTGAGCAGTACATTCAGTGGTAGAGCAAACAATGATTTGTTTTTGATTATAAGTACTTATATATACATTTTTTGATAATGGATCTTCAATTAATCTACAAGAAGCTTTATATTTCTTTTCTTCTTCCTCATTAACCGTTATTTCTTCCATATTACATTCAATTATAGCATTTTTAATTCCTTCAGCTTCACCATGAACATAATGCTCAGTATTGTCATCGGTTTTGTCATTATTATAATATTCACATTCTGTATCGGATGTACATTTAATCAAATAATTTTCATTATCTTTTTCTTCACCATAATTACTATTTATATAAAAGACTTCAGAAGCTTCTTTAGCAATGATTGCTTCTTTACTTTCACATTCACTATTTGATTCACATTTAATAAGAGGTAATTTTTTATTATTATTAGTTATATAATCTCCAGCGTTAATATAATAACTCTCAGCTCCTTCTGCTTCTGAAGTTTTACATTCTATTGAGGAAGTATCTGTTCCACTATATCTTTTATTATTACAAATAATTAAAGGTTTTCCACTTTCTCCATTTTCATTTGTGATATCTACCTTTAGGTTACCATTAAGAAAAACACTATTACTTTCGGCCGATATTGTTATACAAGTACCAGAACATTTTATCAAAACAGATGAATCATCAGCTGCTTCGTCAGCATTTTTAAAATAAGTAGGAATATTAGTATTACCTAACATATTTGTATTTTCAGTAACACTTAAGCATTTATCTGAGTTACATTGAATAAGTTTACTATCATCATTATTTATATATATATCGTTTGAATTTCCATCATAAGCAATACAATAGGTTTCATCAGGACATCTAATTAATGCTTTAAGAAGCTCATTTGAAACATCAGCATTTATATAATAACCTTTATTTGGTGAGATTAATTGACATTTAGTTCCCTTTTCACATTTAATTAACCAATTATAGGAATCGTTTTCATTACTTCTTTTTCTTTGTTTTTCCTCTTTTTTAATTAAAGAACTAGCATCAAGATAATACCCTAACCCAGCTTTTATATTACATTCTTCAATACTACCTTTTACAGTACAATCAATTAAACCATCATCTAAGCTTTCAGCACTCCAATTCAAATATATACCTTCATTAATTGCTTCAGAGTCTTCTGCTACTAATACTGAATTTTTAGTTAAAGCAAGGAAAACAATTTCTCCTTTATTCTTACCGAAAATTTCATTAACATAATTATTTTTAAAATTATTAACTCGAAATGCTGCATATCTTACTTCATCTTCTTTTGTTGGAAGAGGAACTCCTAAATTTTTACCGAAACAAACTTCTTTACCATTATCTCCTTCTCCTAATCTTCCTTCATCTCCATCAACACAAGGACCTGAATTTTCTACAATGGTACATCCTTCACGCTTCCATCCATTACATTGAAGAATTTTATTATCTTTAGAAATAAGATATCCCTTAACAAGGATACATTTTTCTTGGGGTAAATTCTCACCTTCCACAAAAGTGCACTGATAAGCCATAATATTTGGTGTATCCATAGTAGGCTCTTCAATATTTTTTCCATTATTATCATAAAATAGAATGGCTTTTCCAGCTTCAGTAAGTTCTACATGATTTTTTCCATTGATATTTTCACAAACTTGATTAACTTCGGTTTGAATTTTATTATTTTGAGAATCCCAACAATAAACTTCATTTATGCAACTGCTTTCGCAAGTTTCCAATGAAGTATCTTCAAGATAAATAATACTACCGTCTTTATCAATTTTAACCGAAATTATTCTTTCTTCATGAACTCCTGGGAATACATTAGCTTCAACGTCAATGGATTGATAGCTTGTTTCGCATCCAATTTCTACTTTGATAAAAGTACTTTCATTGATTTCTATTGAAATACCATCAACATCATTATTAAAACTTCCAGGTCCAGTTAGATTTAAGTCACTTATTTTTATTTCTTCACAAATAGAATTAGCACATCTAATAATTTTTTTATCTGTACTTTGTTGTGGTGCAGAATCAATAAAGTATCCATTAAAGGTACCACCTTCAATGACACATTCCGGTTTTTCTCCATTGAAAGTACAGGTAATAAGTTTTTCATCACCGCTTACATAATGTTCCTGTTTTTCTTCACCTGCATTGCTTTCAAATGAAGAACAATAAACTTTATTATCAGTATCCACTTCACAATAAATTAAATGACTTGTATCTCCTGCATCAATAAATGTAGATGATTTATTTACTATTTCCAATTTACAGGTAATATTTTCGCCTTCGCTTGTACAATGGATAACAGCATTTCCATTAGCATCTGGATAATAACCATCTTCAGCTTTTATGATAGTACATTCTGTATTTTGACACATGACAATAATATTACTTTCTTCGCTTGTATCAGTAATTATAATATTTTCTTTTATAAGATAATAACCATCCTTTTCATCTGGCTTTCCAATGATTGATGATCCGGAATTACCAA
The DNA here is from genome assembly GCA_016946835.1 of Neocallimastix lanati (nom. inval.). Taxonomy (NCBI): domain Eukaryota; kingdom Fungi; phylum Neocallimastigomycota; class Neocallimastigomycetes; order Neocallimastigales; family Neocallimastigaceae; genus Neocallimastix; species Neocallimastix lanati (nom. inval.). The sequence goes on from JACVTC010000472.1 coordinate 10,572, forward strand.
TAAATTTTTGATAACTATTCGTTAATCCTATAGCTATCATATAATCCTTACTTTGATCAACTACCGAATATGCGTTGCCATTATCATTTCTCATGCATACCTTCAGTTGTGAGCCATCATAACTAACATAATTATATTCTAATGGTGAACAGTTATTTGTTTTTTCTCTTTCTTCCCATTTTCCAGATGTATTATCATTTGTATACATTATGCTATCAATATTCATATAACCAATAGTTTCAATACATTCTCCTGATTCACAAAAGAAAAGATGAACGCTATCATCATAGTAAAGTTCTGAAGAAATATCTTCATAGATATTTCCTTCATTCAATTGTTTATATGCTCCAATACTTCTTTCATCATTAAGAGTGTAGCTACCATTATCTGAAAGGTAGAGATAGTAATTTTCTTGAGGGCTAATATTAGAATTTGAAACTTTAATCACATAATTTCTATCCTTGCCTTCAAAATATTTATCATTAACAATATAACTAACTGAACTTTCATTTGAATATTTAATCATTTTTTTAGCTTCTAATGGACTTCCAGTTGCCACAGCCTCAAAAGCAATATAATTTCCATCATTACCCTGAGAAAGTTCGACACTAATTTCATCTCCTAAACAAAGATAATATTTGCTTGATTCTGTGACAATAAGTCCTATATTGTTTTGACAGTAGTTAGGCTTTGTAGAATCAATCTCACTTATGGCCGTATACTCAGTGGCTCCTAATGTATTTTCTTTAAAAATATAATATTTTGAGTTAAATATAGCATATCCTGATACCAATGTACAAGTACTTGACTTTCTTTCACATCCATAAATACCAACACTTCCGTTATAATTTTGAATATCACTTCCACTGGCTGCAGTGATAACATTTCCATCATTTTTACTTATATGGTAACTATTATCCATAATTTTTAATGTCAATGAATTTGACTTTGCTTTCAACATGATATATGAATTTGGTGTACTTTCACTGAATACACTATCTATAGTGGCATCAATTATATATATATTACCATTAGTTACCTCAATTGAATCATTATCTTTTAAGCAAAGTCTCCAATCCTTGATAAGACTACCAAATTCATTACAAGTACTATCTAGTACAATTCTTTCAGTTATACCATCAATACTTAATAAATAATAACCAGGGTCGTTATCAGTTGATTTTAAATAACCATAAGTTTGTTTACAAATTTTATTTTCGTCACAATCATACAATCCCAGACTATTTAACCCTTCTTCAATTTCATCTGAGAGAGTTGGTAATTTGAAAGCGGTTGCACTATCACGTATAACCCCATATAATCCAATTTCATTTAGAGGATTAGTAATACTATCAATAGAAAAAATGCCAGGAATTGCACGAATCAATAATGTTCCCTCTTTAATAACATAATCAGCTTTTTCATTATCTGAAAGAAATGGTATACTTTCATCATTATCGATGACAAGTTCATGTCCTCTATTAATTTCCCCAATATTCTCACTGAACGTACATTCCTTGTTTTTATTAAGAGAAGAAGGGTTATCTTCAATTTTATTTTTTATTTCATAATATTTATTACCATCGGTAATGTAGCCAGTATTAGAAAGGCATATACCATTTCTTCCACAGTTGAAAAGCAATAATTTTTCAACTATATCAGCATCAATACCTGATGATAATTTATATTCCACCATTCCTTCTTTGTTAATGAGATTTGGTCCAGCAGAGTCATAAAGATTATTTAGAATAACATGATTTCCATTAATATTTACTACAATGATATCATTATTATAACTTTTAAATGGAGAGGAACTACTAGGATTAAAAACGATATAATTATTATCTAATGAGTTCTCTACATTTTTTACTAAGCATAAATTCCAATCAGAAGTTATCATTCCATTCTCTTCTGTGTTACATGATGTACTAAAAGACGCCACTTCAATATTAGAATCACTGGAATTATAGATAGCGTAATAACCACTAGAAGTAATAGCATCACTAGTTTTTAAATAACCCACAGTTTGTTTACAAACTGAATTAGTCATATCGCAATTAAAATACAACAAGTTCTTTAATACTGGGGTAATATCAGCAATTGCAGGTGTAGTCACAATAGATGCAGTCTCTACATTTACTAAATTTGCACCATCCGAAAGAGCGTTATCTATTATTTATTAATTTAAAACAATAAATAAATTATAATAATATATTATTTTTAATAAATTAATTATTGTTATATATATAAAAATATGAATTTTTAATCATAATAAAAAATTATTTTTATCCATAATTTTTTTTCATTAAATGAAGTTATTAAAAACATTTTTTTTTAATATGTAAAAATTCTAATAATAAGTATAAGCTTAAAAATATATTTTTCATTTAATTACCAGTCAAGGCTTCTATTGTAAATATATTTTTGATAGCTCGTATAAATTTAGCGTCACCACCTGAAAAACCGATGTAATATCCTTTTTTATCCTCCGAAAAGAATTCTATACTTTCCATGCCGAGACAAAGTTTTCCATAAGAAAGTAATTTTACACCATCATCACTAGAGGAGCATGTTTTTCCAAAATTATCATCCGATACCTTTTCATTTTGTGATGATTGATCAGTATCTGCAATTTTATAATAAGTATTATCATGTTTGACATAACCTTCAATGTCAGTACAAATACCTTCTCTGGTACATGTACAAAGTAAAGTATTATTAATGTTTTCATCAGTCACCAAGGATGGTTCACTTTTAGTGTTGGAAACAAAAAGATTCACTCCTTTTTCCTTGTAATAATTATCCAAATAAAAGGCTCTACCATTTGATCTAACAATTACACTTTGTTTAGTAGTACTTGCTTTGGAAAATATACTTTCTTTTTCTGTTGATATAGAATAAATATTACTATCATTTATTGAAAGTTTAATACTACTATTAAGACAAAGTTCTCCCCCATTTTTTTGTATTTTTGCAAAATCTGTATCACCACAGGTTGGTTCTGAAGCAAAACTGTCTAAGGTAATTCCATTTGCAGCATCAACAGCAAAAGAATAATATATTTTTTCATCATCAACATCACTGGAAACCAAATAACCATAAGTCTGTTTACATATCTTATCATTATTTTCACATCTAAAAAGGGCCAAATTACTAATATTGGGAGTTAATAGAGAAGCTTTTAAATTATCATCAGATATGTTAATAATTTTTGCTTTTTCACAATCAATCAAATTTAAATCCTCTAGATGACTTTCATCTATTATACTATTGCCATCGTTATCTATTAAATTATAATATATTATAATATCAATTGTTAATTATTAAAATGTTAACAGTGTTCATTAATTTTAAAAAAGTTTAGAAAATAAAATTAAAAATAAAAATTTAAATAAATCAAAATTCTAAGTAATTATATTTTTCATTATTTTTTATATTATTATTATTATTTGATTATAATAAAATTTGATAATTTAAAAAAATAACAATAATAATTATTTTCTTTTTTTCTTTTTTCTAAGCTTAAAGTAATACTTTTTTATTTGTATATTTAATATTTATAATTAGTACTATAATATCATATATGTAAAAATAAATATTATTTACCTTTCAATGATATTTTAGCAATTATATTTTCTATAGTTTTGACAAATTTATATGTTCCATCTTCGTTAATAATATAATTTTTATAACTTGTTGGGAATGGTATGCTATCAATATCACCAATACAAAATTTTCTTTCAGTTTTTTCTAATTTACCAGCATTACTTAATGAACAACTATCTATATAATCACTCTCAATCATTTCTGATGACTCTGAAGCTTGAATTTTATAATATTTGCTATTAATATTTGTATAACCTTCCGCCAGAGTACAAACACCTTCAGATTTACAGATATAAAGAGATAAGACACTTTCAGAAGAAGGAGTATCATTAGTGTCGATTAATTTATTGGAATCAAATAATTTCACACCATGATTGTCTGAAACTATTAAAAATATATATATATAAAAATTATTAATATAAAAAGTATTATCAAACAAAAACATAATTATATTTTTTCTTTAGGTATTATTATTTTTAAAAATATTTAAATCTTATTTATTTAATTTTTTTAACTATTTCATATTTTAATTTTTTTTAAATTGTTTTGAATAAAAAGATACTAAAACTATAAGAAATTGAAATAAAAATAAAAATATTATAAAATGAAAAAAACAATATAAAAATAAATGGGACTTACTATTAACAATATTTTCAAAAACAAAAGAATTAGTATCAGCGTAAATTAAAATATTTTCATCTGATAAGTTTGAAAATACAGAACCAGAGATGGGAGGTTTTATTATATAAGTTATTGATTGATCTGTTTGGCTTAATTCCCCTTCAAAACTACCAAGACAAAGCTTATCTGAAGGTCCTAATTGTCCAACTAAACCAGGTGAACACAAATTGTTTGGAGTAACAAAATCATTATTACCATTCCAGCCAATAGAATAAAAATTTTGATTACCATTATCAATAATTTTAATATAACCAGTAGTTTTTTTACAAGATAAATCTGAACTATTATTAATTTCAATACAATAGTATAGTCCAAGATTTGGTATATCTAAATTGTCATCAGTTGGTTCCACTTTCTTTGAAATTCTATTATTCACTAAATTTACTCCTTTCGTAAGACCTTGGATTTTTAAATATTATATTATTTATAAAAAAAATTGCATATAAAAAAAATTGAATAAAAATAAAATTTAACAATAATTTCAAATATTAAGTAAAAAAAGTATTATTAATTCTTTTATATTCGTCAAAATTAAAAATTTCTATAAATAATTACCTTCAATACTACTTATCAAAAACATATTTTGTATTGAAGTAATAAATTTTAAACTACTTATTTCCCCTTCTTTTCCTTTAACAATATAATTTTTTTTTTCATTAGTATTAGTTAAGAATGCGACAGCTTCATTGTCATTATCATTAATACATAGTTTTCCTTCTGTGATTAATTCACCAATATTGCCATTGCAAGAATTTTCTAATTGGTCAATTTTATTGGATTGACTATCTTTACTTATGGAATAGTAGTTTCCACTTCCATTGGTAACAAAACCTCCTTCTAGACTACAAATACCTGAAATTTCACAGCTATAAACTTTTAATTTTGTATCATTTTCTGTAGTTATATCTCCAACTTCAATAACAATATTGGAAGCGGTGAGTAAAATTTCATTACCTCTATAGAAATTATCATAGAAGATAACATTGGATGTGGAATTGGTTACAATCGAATTGTTAGTACTATCAGTAAATACATTATTAGCAACGGTATCAATAACATATATACCTTCATTTGTGAAATCAACATTCTTAGATTCAGTATTTAGACAAAATTTATTTGATGTAGCATTATTGACTGTTTCAGAAGCAATGCTTCCAATTGTTCCAGAAGTACAGTTTTCTGATGTAATAGCTGATTTAGTTCCATCGGAATTTATTTCATAAATGGTATTTGCTCCTCTCAAATAACCATAGGTTTGTTGACATTTTTTAACGGTCCCACTGAGGTTACAATTGAAAAAAAAGAGATTTGTCAGAGTTTCTGTTTTAATTTCTTTATCAAAAGATTTAAATTTCGATATCGTACTTTCGATCAAATAAATATTGAGACCATCATAAGGGTGCTCTAAATAACGTTTAAAAATAAATTAATTATATATAATTAAATAAATAAATATGATTGTAATTGTAAATACAATAATAGATATTGAATAATTTTAAAGAAATTTTTTAGAAAACTAAAAAATAAAATATAAAATAACAGTTTACTGAAAATAAAATATCTAAAATATTTAAAATATTTGAAATAACTAAAATAAAATATAGTAAAAATAAATTTAAATAAAATTAAAAAATATAGGTAAAGATAAAAAAAACGAGTTCTTAAAAAGAAAAATAATTGTAAAAAATTAATTTTTTCTCGTATTTATAAATTTTGAAATAAATAAATATTTTATCAATATTACATCTTATTTACCTGTTATTTCTACTTTTGCGATCAGTCCTGATGCAGTTTTCACTAATATAGGTTTAGTGTTAACTTCATAAATAATGTAATTTTTTACTTCATCTGGGTAATTTTCACTATCTGTACCTCCAGTACAAAATTTTTGATTCGAATTTAATTTACCAATACTCGATTGTGAACATTCATCAACAAAATGACTGTCTTCCATTTTATCATAGCCATTAATTCCAATATTATAATTATCATTATCTTTTTTTGCATAACCATCAGCTGAAAAACATATACCTTCTGTATTACAGATGTACAAGGATAACACTTCATTACCACTAATGGAATTGGGGCTAATTAATTTATTAGATTGGAATAATTTTACACCACCATCTGTTGAAACTACTCGGAAAAAATATATATTATAAAAAATTAGAATAAAAATATTATTATAATTTCTTTTAAAACTTTTTTTATTATTTATTTAAACAAAAATTCAAACAAATTACTATTAAAAAATAATAGATTAAACAATAAAGAAAATGATGAGAAAAAAAAAAGGAACTAATTTCTTATTTATTATATCTAATATTAATTAAAAATAACTAATTAAAAATTTTTCAAAAATAAAAATGGAATTAATCATTTTTCTCATTTTTATTATGGACATAATTTTTTTTAATAATTTTTTAAATTTTTAAATTTTTTATGTCCATTATTTCTTTATTTTTAATTATTTTGTTTAGTTCTTTTTTCCTTAATTCTATCTTTTAATTCCTTTAAATTTTTTTTAATTTATTTATTATACTACTTCTTTTTTCTTTAGTTCTACTCTTTTTTTTTAAAATTGTTTTCTAACTATTTTTATCTATTATTTGTTTCTATTTACTTAATTATTTTATATGATTTTTTTTCATATTATTTTTTTTTAACTGTTTTTTTTTTTTTTTTTTTTTTTTTAAGTCTATTTTTTATTATCATTACTAGTTCTTTTTTTTTAAGTCTATTTTTTATTATCATTACTAGTTCTTTTTTTTTTAAGTTTATTTTTTATTATTATCATTACTAGTTCTTTTTTTTTTAAGTCTATTTTTTATTATCATTACTAGTTCTTTTTTTTTTTTTTTTAAGTTTATTTTTTATTATCATTACTAGTTCTTTTTTTTTTAAGTTTATTTTTTATTATTATCATTACTAGTTCTTTTTTTTTTAAGTTTATTTTTTATTATTATCATTACTAGTTCTTTTTTTTTTTTAAGTTTATTTTTTATTATTATCATTTCTAGTTCTTTTTTTTTAAGTTTATTTTTTATTATTATCATTACTAGTTCTTTTTTTTTTTTTTTAAGTTTATTTTTTATTATTATCATTATTAGTTCTTTTTTTTTCTTTAGCTTTATTTTTTTAATTTCATTTTTTTCTTATTTTTTTTAATTCTATTTCAAATAATTCCATATACTATTTCTTTAATTATTAATATTTTTATAATTAAATCTCTTAATTTCCTTCTTTTATTTTATAAAATTTTTTTATAACATTGATTTTAGCTCTAATTTTATTTTTTATCTAACTCTTTTTTTTTAAAATACTTTTTTTTAATTTATTTTTCATAATTCTTTTTTTAATTTAATACTATAATTTTATTATTAAATTACTTTCAAAAATGAAAAAGTAAAAAATATATAGAGTAAAAAATTTTTTTTTAAAAAAAAAAGGACATTAAATAATATATAAACCTACCATCTACAAATTTATCATGATAAAAAGCATTAGCTGTGGAAGAAATATAGATATTTATATCTTGCTCTTGGGAAAATACAGATCCACTACCATTGGACATAACATATGATTCTGAATCTGTTAATGTTCCAATTGAATTAGAGTCTTTAAGACAAAGACTTCCTGATGATGTGTCTAACTTTCCAACATCAGTTTCTATACATGAGGTTACACTTTCAACTTTACCATTAACACCACTAGAATGAATTTCATAGTATTTATTAGAATTATCTTTAACATAACCATATGTTCTTTTACATATTTTATTGTTGGTATCACAATTAAAAAGGGCTAAATAAGAAATATCATCTGATGTTATTGTATCCGATGTTAAATCCGTTATTTCAGCTTCATTTAAATTAATTAAATTGAGTGATCCACTGGTGCCTTATATATTATTATTAAAATATATTATAATTAACAAAAAGAAAAGATTAGATAGAATAATAAAATATTTATAATATATCTAGGATTTGGTTTAATTTATTATCAAGTAATTAATAATAATTAAGAAAAAATAGTATATAAATTATCAACTATAATTATTATGAATAAAATGTATATTAATTCAAAGAAAAAAAATTGTAATTAAAATAATTAATAAGCTCTAATTAAAATAAAAAATAAAATATTAAAATATATTACTACTAGTGGGGGCTACTATAAATAAATTCTTTTTAGCAATGACTAATTTATAATTTGTTCCATCATAAGTCATATAATAACTAATAGTGTCATTATTTATAAAGTTAATGGCATCATTATTAGATTCAGTAATACAAAGCTTTCCACTTTTAAGTAAACTATTAATATTAGATGAACAGGATTCTTTCAAATCTTCTGAATCAATTTCATTTGTACCAGTATTACCTATCTCATAGTATTTGTTATTTTTTTCCATAAAACCATCAACTTGAGAACATATACCAAAAGTATTACAAAGATAAGCTTTCAATTTGGTTACATCAGTAATTTCTGTAATTTCTGTAATTTTTGTATCCGCATCAGTGAGTACTACATTTTTGCCATCGCTTACATCATAGAGATTATCATAGTAGAAGGCATAATTGGTTGCACTAATAACAATATTTCCAGCAGAAGCTGAAAAAATGTTATTGGCACTGACACTTATAACATATTTATTACCATTAGTCATACTATCTTTAGGATCACTGGAATCATTAATAAGACATAAATATCCATTGGATTGCAATGTTCCTATATCAGAAGAGTCACTACATTTTGATGAAGTGAAAACAACTTCTGTATTAGCATTTGATTCATCTACATCAAATGAAAAATACTTGGAATCCGTTGATTTAATATAACCATAGGTTTGTCTACAAATTCCTTTTTCGGTATCACAATTGAAAAGTGTTAAATTTGTAATGATGCTTGCTAAATCATTAGCATTTTTATTTTCTATAGCTATTCTTGTTACATCTTCTGTATTGATAGCATTAAATTTTTCAAGATGAACTATTGAAATTAGATATAATATTTAAGAAGTACAAAAGAATAATTAATATTATTAATTTTTACTAAAAAAAATTCTAAAAATAAAAATAATATTATTATAAGTATATTATATATATTTGTATATTCAAATTTACTATTTTTAATATAATAAAAATTATTTAATTTTTTTTAATCAATTTTTTCTTTTTTTCACTTTTTTCCTTATTTTAATTCTATATAATATTATAATTTTTTTATTCAACTCTTTTCTTTCTTTTTCTAATTTTTATATCTAATTTTAATAATTTATTAAATTCACTTTCGTTCTGACTTTTTTACTCACTATATTATATATAACTTTATATTTATATATATAACTAATTTCAATTTTTTTTTATATTTTACTTTTCTTTTTATTTTTTTGTAAAAATATATAATATAATATTATTTATATATTCAAAATTCTTTCTTTCATTTATTTTAATTATTTTTTTACTACAAATACGTTTCCTTTCTAATTTTTATTTTCATATTTTAATAGAATTTATTAATTGCTCTATTTTAAAAATTATGATTTTTCTTTTTTTACATATATTATTTACTTATTTATTCTGGCTTACCTGAACCATTAAATTCTTCTTTTGTAAACATATTCTTTACTCCTCTAACAAATAAATATTGGTCATCTTTATTATAAATATAATATTCTATTTTAGTATCTTCATTTATAAAATTAACACTCTCATTTCCGAGACATAACTTCTTGTCTGAAATTAAATTACCCGCAGTTTCTTTGGTACATTCCTTATATGCATAATCATTATCGTCAACATCGATTTTTTCTGATTCATTACCTTCAACTTTATAATAATTATTTTGACTATCTTTTATATAGCCTTTTAAGGAATGACAAATACCATTTGTATTACAGTAATAAAGTACTAATTTTTCTTCGTCTTTAGTATTAATTGTTTCTGCAGTTGAAATCAATACACCACTTCCAAATAGTTGTATTCCCTCATTTGCACTGAGACCATTATAGATAAGAGTATTGGACGTTGCTGAAATCACTAAACTTTTTCCTTCTATTTCATCAGAAAATATAGTTTGAGAATTCGCTGATATGATATATGATTGTCCATCTGTCATTGCTTGATCAATCTCATTAAGTCCTTGACAAAATTTCTCTCCAGTCATGAGTCCACCGATATTTGTACCACAATTATTTATTAATTGATATTCATCATTGTTTTCAAATCCTGTATATGGAACAGAATAATAATTATTATCACTTGTCTTGAAATAACCAAAAGTTCTTTTACAGGAATTACTATCACAATTCAGTATTGCTAAATATTTTATTATTGAATCAATAGAGTTTGTTGTGGTAAGGGCAAGATCAATTCTTTCCATAGTAATGACATTAACAACATTATGTCCAGTTACTTTTTTACAGTAGCCACCTTCACATTTATAAATATAATATTTACTTAGTTCAGAATTATTTAAATTAATATCAGTTAATGGAGTAGCTTTTTTTTAGTGTCTGTATCTATTATTACTGTATTTTCAACTATATATATATATATATTTTTAAATAAAAAAATAATTTGTTAGTTAAGAGAGAATATAAAAAAAATATAGTATAATATAAATAATGATTAAATTAAAAAAACTAATAAATAAATTTTTATATTGGTAATGAAAAATATTTTATAATTAACAAAAAATCTTTTAAAAAGTTTTTTAATATTATTAGTTTAAAAAAAATAATAATAATAAAATTTAATTTACCACTTTGGGAAATATCATGATATATTACATTAGGAGTTTGTTTCAATATAATACCATCATTTCCTGTTGAAATAGAAAATATCGAATCAGATGATGGATTAGTTAGAATATATTCTTCATCATTTCCAGATGCAAATGCAAGACTTACTGATGATCCAGAAGGATTCATTCCTAAACATACACTCCCATTTGAATCAAGTTTACCTATTGAGTTCTTATGACATAATTCATTAGTATCTTTATCTATTTTGGAAATACTGCCGTCTTTATTTAAAGAGTAAAATACATCTTCCTCTTTTCTATAAATAAACCCTTTCGTCCAAGTATTAGCCTTAAATGTTTCATTTTGTTTAAATTTTTTTTCACCAACAACGGCCGTAAAATACTTATTTTTATATTCATTTTTCCAATCAGTTGGTTCTTCAGTTGTTAATATATAAACTGCTTTAATCTTAATATAACCAGTAGTTTTAGTACATCCCAAAATTGAGCAAATATATATACTACCACTTAAAACTTCTTCATGATTAATTGTATTATCACTTGTTAGATCTATTTCTATATTTTTAATTACTTCTTCATCATTTATATCAAATTTGCCTGGGACAAATACATGAACACCCGAAGTTAATTTTGAATGGCATGTGTTCTCATCAGTTATTCTATATATAAAATCACCAGAAATACAATTTGTAAGAGTATAAATAGTATCACTTGACTCATCGGTTTCAGACGTGCAATTAGTTAGATCTATACCATTACTACATTGTTCTAATTCTATATTAATTTTATACATATTATATAGTACATTTTTAATGAAGATTTGAATTATATATAAATATAATTTTTTTAAATAGATTAGTTGAAAAAAACTCATATTAATAAAGTTTTATAATATATTTATTTTAAAAAAAGTCAATTATTTACCAGCTAAAACATCTTGCAATTGATATAATAATAGTATGAAATATAAACTATTTATATATATATAGTACAAAATAAATATAATGATTAATAATAATATTTTATAATTATTTAATATAAATATTTCAATTTTTTTTTATATCTAATCTTTTATTTAAATAATTTTATTTATTTATTTTTATTTATTATATTTCTTTAAATAATTATTTATTTATCCATTTATATCCATTAATTAATAAATTTATTTCTAATTTATTTGTACATTTAAATTATACTCAAATTGTATTTATATTCCATTGATTTTTTTTATTTAATTTAATTTATTTATTCAAATTCTATTTATTCATTCTTTTATATATTTATAACTATTTCAAATTGAAAATTTTAAAATTTATCAGCATTATAATTATTTATTCATTTATATTATTTATTGATTTTATTGAATATATTTATTCATCTAAATTAATTATAAATTTTATTTATTATTTTTATTATTATTTATATATCTATAAGAATTTTTTTTAAATTATAATTTTAATTTATCAAACTTTTATTGATTTATTCATTTAATTTTTTAACATATTTATTAAATTTCTATTTATTTGTTCATTTATTATATATCTAATAATTTTAATAATTTTATTAAAATTATATTTTTGTTCATTTATATTATTTATTAAATTTCTATTTATTTGTTCAATTATTATATATCTAATAATTTTATTAAAATTATATTTTTGTTCATTTATATTATTTATTAAATTTATTTAAACTATATTTGTTTATGCTTTTATATTACTATTTTTTATTAATTAGTGTTGTTTTTTCATTTATATATAGAACTACTATTTATTCATAATTTTATTATTCATCCACCATCATTCATTTCTATTTTTAATTTTACTAAATTTTAATATTTTTTTATTAAACTTCAATTTATCAAAAAGTAATATTATATAAAATACATTTAATATAAATTATATAATAATAAATATATCTTTTTTTTTTATTATTATTATTTTTTTTTATTTTATGTTTCATACCAGAAATAAAAATTAATAAATAATAAAAAAGAATTTTTTTTTCTTCTATTTTTTCATAGAAGTACTTATAATTAAATTTTTAATGATCTATTTTTTTTTTTTTTAAATTATTTTTCATACCAGAAATATTTCCAACCCAACATTTTATTAATGCTTAACGTTTATAGGTTGGAAATGCTTTCAAGTTTATTAATAGATTGTAATTTTTTTTTATTTATTTTTTTTTTGAAATAAATATAATTATAAAAGTTTATAACTTTTTTTTCTTTACTTTATTTTTTTAGGTTTAATTCGTTTTTGAATATTTTGTTTATATCAAAAAATATAATAATAATAATTAACTTAATAATAGATTTAATATTTAATTATACATAAAATAAAAATAAAGTTTTTATTTTGTATATAATTAAAAACATAAATAAAAAAAACCCAAAAAAAAATAAAAATCTCCTTCTTTTTTCCTTATGTGTTAGGTGCGATAGCATCATACTGTGAACATTTATACTTCGGAAAAATTTTTCCATTTCAATTCCTATTCCCCCCCTCCTAACTGGTATGAAAAGATTAGGAATAATAAGTAGAAACTCCGTCCAATTTCATTTTTTTTTCTTAAATTTAAAAAGATTAAAAATTTGGTGAATTTAAATTAAATTACAAAAAAAGAAAAATCAACGTTCCGTTTTATGAAATAGAATTTTTTAATGTTTTCATAAGACTTTGGGTTAGAGCCTTTGTCAGATCTTACATCATGAAATAATAAATGAAAATTCATTAAAAAATGTAAACTTTTTAAATTTTTGCTTTCTTACTTCACTTTCAGTTTTCATTTTAATCATTATTAAAATAGATAATAATTTTTTTTTATGAAATAACATTTATCAAAATTCACTATTTAATATTTATTTACTATTTATAATTTATTTACTTTTTATTAAAATAATTCTAATAGTTTATATTCATCTATAACTTTTTAACATTTAATTTTTATTATTTAATATTTATGGATATTATTCAGTATTACTAAAAAAAAAAAATAATTTTATATCCTCATTATTTAACTTTTATTATTTATTATTTATCTATTATTACTTATTATTTATTTTTTTTCTATTTAATTAAATAATATTTTTTTTATTTATAAAGTTATACGAAATAACTATCAAGTCTAATAATAAAATAGAACAAAATATAATAATATTCGTTCATTTATCTATTAATAATTTATTATTATTTATTATTTATTATTTATTATTTATTATTTATTATTTTTTAGAAATAATAAACTTGTTTCTTGTATTGATAAGGAGTTAAGGTTAATGAAAATATCTTTTAAAACATTTATAGTTGTTTTATTAAGATTACACAAATATATATTATTGGTCATAAGTCATATACTTGATAATATATATATTAAAAATATATTACAAAACTCCTTAATATCACATAACTACCTAGCTTTAATATTTATTTTTCAAATATTATTTATTATTTATTATTTATTTAATAATAATATTA
>JACVTC010000473.1:0-24960 GCA_016946835.1 Neocallimastix lanati (nom. inval.)
CCACTAAGACTCAAGCTAATCTATAGCTGAGTTATACTTTACTATATTTTTCAAATGAACATTACGATTCATTTGAATCATAGTATTTGGGTCCGCAAGTGTTACGGTATTAAATTGTTTTTTTATTACTTTTAAAGGACCGACAAAATAAGGTTCTAATTTAGAACGACTAAAATTTCGAACAAGAACTAAATCACCGATTCTTATGTTTTTGGAATTTTTCATGCTATTTTTTTCTTCCCTTCGATTGGCCCAATATTTACTTGCGTTCTTTACATTTTCAGCTGCTTCCATGGTCCACCTATAATGTGAGATAAATTTTTCTAAAAGAATTTCATCTGAAGATTTATTCACTCCTTGTGTAGGTCTAGCAGCAATGTCGAAAGGCTGTTGATCCTCACGACCATAAACTAATTCGAAGCTAGAATGTTTGGTTACAGAATTCTTTGTAGTTCTAAGGGCCCACAAGGCTGAAGGTAATACCTCATCCCAGTCTTTATTTTCTTCACCAAGTAATCTCAATAATTTACCAATTTCTTTATTCCTATTTTCAACCAATCCATTACTTTCTGGGTGATAGGTAGTGGTAAATTTTACGTAAACATCATATAAGTCCAGGAATATTTTAGTCATATCCGATGTAAATTGAACGCCATTATCCGTTGTAATGACTTGAGGAACTCCATGTCTAGCGAAAACATTTATTAAAAACTTAATGATGTCCTTAGATGTAATATTTTCAGTAGGTTCAGCCTCCACCCACTTTGTGAAATAATCCACCGCAACAATAATATATTGGTTTTTATTAACAGTCTTTATTAAGGGACCAATAATATCAAGTCCAAGATGAGTAAAAGGGCCTTCAACTTCTGTTGGAATGTTTTCGGTTGGTTCTGGATATGGCTGAGGGCGATTTAACTGACATTTTTCGCATTTTGAAATTATCCGTTTTATATCGTTGACCATATCATTCCAGTAGTAACTTTTTCTAAGTCTTTGATATGTTTTATAATAACCTTCATGGCCAACATGATGTGCTTCGAGAATTAATTTTAGTTTTTCATTTGTTTCGGTAACAAGTTTTCTATAATTATTTCCATCTATAAAATAATCTATACCATCAATCTTTGTAAATTTTTCTTCAATAAATTCTTTAATTACTTTAGAAAGTGAATCATTTTCATCATCTTTATTCGTTTTTATAGCTAATACCTTTTGTTCTTTATCGTTCTTCATTCTAGATAAAGCGTCGGCTACTACATTCTTTTTACCTTGCTCATAGCGAATATCCACTTTTAGCATACTTGCAGTCAAACACCATCTTGTTTGTCGTGCATTATTCGGTTCCTTATTATTAAATAAACCTAGTAGAGGTTTGTGATCTGTAAAGACTATGGTTCTAAAGGGGCTTCCCATAATATAAGGTTTTAATTTAGTAATACAATAATATAAAGCCGTTCCTTCCAAATCGGTTATTCCATAATTCTTTTCTGCTTTGGTTAAGCTACGGCTAATGAAATGAATCGGGTGTTCTATTTCTGATTCGTCTTTCTGCAATAAAACTCCACCAATACCTTCATATGATGCATCTGTTCGAATAATGAATTCTTTGGAAAAATCAGGATATTTTAAAATAGGAGCATTAATTAATTTTTCTTTTAATTTGGTAAAACTTTGTTTTTGTTCATTATTCCATTTATATTTTACGCCTTTTCTTAATAGCTTACAAAGAGGAGCTGCGGTTTGAGTATATTCATTTATAAAGTTCCTATAATATCCTACAGCACCTAAGAATGATCTTAACTCATGTATATTCGTGGGTTCTTTCCAGGCTTTAATTGCTTCAATTTTACTATTTTGAGGACTAAGACCCTTAGTAGAAATCTTGTGACCAAGAACTTCAACTTCCGTTTGCATAAAGTGACATTTTTCAATATTAATTTTTAATTTATGTTCCTTGAAGATTGCTAATACCTGTTTTATGTGTTGGATATGTTCTTCGACAGTTTTTGAATATATAAGTATATCATCAATAAAGTTGAAAACACATTTTCCGATTAAAGGAAATAAAATTCTATTCATTTCCCGTTGGAAGGTAGCCGGAGCTCCAGTTAATCCAAAAGGCATAACTTTGAATTGGTAGTTGCCAAATTTGATTGTAAAACTGGTTATTTCAACGCTTTCTTCGTCCATTAGGATTTGATGGTAACCTGAGTATAGGTCCATAGTAGTAAAGATTTTGGCACCATCTAGACTGTCAAATATCTCGTCAATATATGGAAGGGCATAAGAGTCTTTTTCGGTTAGATCATTCACCTTGCGGTAGTCCACACACAATCTCCATTTTCCATTAGCCTTTGGGACCACAACAACAGGTGAAGACCATTCTGAATAAGATGGTACAACTAGCTTTTTCTTAATAAGTTTAATTAGTTCTTCTTTAATAATATCCGATTTAAATTTGGTTACTCTGTAACATCTTTGTTTAACAGGTTTTGCGTTCGCTTTCAAGTTAATTTTATGAGGGGCCAAGTCTGACGGTGTTAATTCTTCAGAAGATGTCGCTATAATGTCCAAGTTTTCTTCAAGTAATTTTACTATTACATCTTTATAATCTTTACAAAGGCTTGCTAAAAATTTTTCATCATGGATATACTCTTGCGGAGATAGACCTTCAAGTTTCTTTAATTCATTAGTTGTGTCTTCATCTTCAAGTATTTTCCTTACTATACATACTAATTTTTCTTCTTCTTGGAAATTATTATTAATAGGAGCTATAACGTCGATTAGTCCTTGAGAATTAAATTGACATAAACTATATCTTATAGGATGGATAAAAAGATTGTGTTCTACTTGAGATTGAAAATTAATCAACAAATCATAAAATGGGTCATCATCATCAATTATACGAAAATTTACTATCATTTTATAATCATTAATCTTAACAGGTATTCGTACAATAATTCCTTCCGAATACTCATCATTCTTAGTCGCTAAACGTATCCTTCCACGACTAATACCTACTTCTTCATAATTTCCAGGTAATTTCTCATAAAATTTTTTTGTGATAACATTGAGGTTACTACAAGAATCAATAAGTGCTTTACCAGGAATTTCATCT
This sequence comes from Neocallimastix lanati (nom. inval.), assembly GCA_016946835.1. Classification (NCBI taxonomy): domain Eukaryota; kingdom Fungi; phylum Neocallimastigomycota; class Neocallimastigomycetes; order Neocallimastigales; family Neocallimastigaceae; genus Neocallimastix; species Neocallimastix lanati (nom. inval.). The sequence continues at coordinate 3,122 of JACVTC010000473.1, forward strand.
ACTGTTACATCAACCATGGCAATATCTTCTTCTGAGGTTTCCTTACTTTTGCTAATATAAGAGTGATCAATATTATTTACCAAAGTAGCAGCAGCAATAGTATTGTTTAATGCACCTATTATTTTCTTTTCAGGTTTTTCTAATTTTAATCCTTGACTTACTTGACTTCTGACTTTTGGAGAAACATTGAGGAGCTGACCGAAACTAATATTACACTTGGTTTCATTCAAATCTTGTAAAACATCATATTCTTCCTGATCCTTACACATCTTGATGTTCCTAAGCGTTCTACTAATTGTTGCTTTTTCTTTAGGCTCTTGAAAATCTATGAGCTTCTGTAATGTAATATTCTCATGATCTTCGTCATTAAGCTTTTCAGGAACTTTAATAACTTCCATTTCATTGATTTGTTTTGTTTTAATAATTTTATCGTTTTCATTATCGATTAATTTATTTAATCGTTGATGCATTTTATCACTAATAGTACTGATGCTATTTCTTTGTTTTGAAGAATCCAGACTTTGCTTTTCTCTTATAGTAATATTATCCTCCCTTTCCTTCCTTTTTCCCTTGTTATTTCCAAAGTTAGCTCTTTCTTTGTTTCGAATTTGTTTTTCTTTGGCTTTCTCAATATTTATATTAGGCTGCGCCATTATCGAAGGATGTAGTTGATTTTTATTTTTAACAATTATTCTATTTTCTATTTCTTTCTCTTTTATCTTTCTTATTGCAGGAGTTGTTATAGGGGTAGGATTATCTTTGAGACTTTTACGTTGTCTCTTTTCATTATTTTCACTAGTTTCATCGTTAGTCGTCAACTTCCTTTTTGTCGCACTAACTATAAATTCTACATCATTCTCATTATCGGATTCTTTGTGAGTTTCATTAGTGTAGGAAGCATCTTCTTTTTCTTCCTTATTATAATCTTTTGTACTACTAGGAATAGATTTGTATTGTAATGAAGCTATTTTATTTTTATAGGGAGTGCTTCCTCTCCCTTTTAGTGGTTTAAAGATTTTCCACTATATAACCGTTTCTTATTTTCTTGAATAATTGCATTTAACTTAGGACAATTATACTGCAAATGTCCTGGATCACTACAATAAAAACAGGCTTTAATGGTAAGATTTTTCATTTTTTTTGTTAAGTCCTCCAATTCGTAATCTTTATTTCTTTTTGGGCTTCTAACTTCATAATTCTCTCTTACTACTTTTCTGTTGTTTTGATAATTATTCCTGATATTTATTCTTGGGTTGACAATTTCAGTTGAGTACTCCTTTGAGAGTCTCAAACTCATTACTCTATCAACCTTTTCGGCAATGTCAAACGCCCGATTTAAAGAAATGTAATCCTTAAGGGAGACCTTTTTCCAAGCTTCTTCATTGTTCCTAAGAGCATCAATATAATCGAGAACACTGACTCGCTTCTTTCTTTTCTTATCTAATTTCAAATATATGGATCGGAAACGAGTATTAAAGTCTTTTACTCGCTCATTTCTTTTAATTCTTAAAGCACGGAGCTCACGAAGTAACATATTCTGGTCTTCTTTAAGACCATAAAAAGTTTCTATTGCTTCTACAATTTCCTTTAAGGAAGGATATTCATCTTTTTTCTTTTCTTCTGAATCAGATTCTTCTTCTTCTTCGTCCTCACTTTCTGATTCAGAATCGGTACTGTAACTCTCAATTAAATCCTGGATAACTTCGCGAGGCTCTCCAGTAGACGTGAGTAAGCAGGCGGTAAAAATCTTTTTGGGATCAGTAACTTCCTCAAGTTTTATCCATAATCGGATTTCTGATTCCCAAGATTTGATATCGAGATTTTCCTTTGAAATTTTCTCGATATCTTTTAATTCCTTTTTTAATTCTTTAAAATTGATTTTATTTTCAGCCATTTGAAAATTTAAAAATGGTATTAATGCTATGATATCCAATTTAAAAATATGTTTACTTTAAAAATATATTTAATAACAAAAAAAATAAATTTATCTTTGTTTTATAATAATATAATTATGGACTCAGAAAACCCTCTGACAATCCAATTCTTTATTCCAATAATAATTCAGACTCAGAATCTCTCTCTGAAAATCTGATAAATTAATTCAGACTCGAAAACACCCTCCGAAAATCTGAAACTAAAAAAAAAATAAATTCAGACTCAAAAACGCAATTTGAAAATCTGAAGCTTTTTATTATGAATTTTAATGTTTATTATATTCTCTTAAGCATTAATACACAAAATATGTATATCTTAATCTTTTTTTTTTAAATTTATTTGTAGTAATAACTTCTTTATTTAATTTTATTTAATATATTTATTTCCTTTATTAAAATAATTAATATAACATAAAGCAAATTGTATAAATACTTAAATAATAATAATAATGTATATTTATTTTTATTTTTATTTCTTTTTTGTATATATTTATTATTCTATTAATTCTTTGTTATAACATTTAATGAAATATTAAATAAAAAGTTAAAATACAAGCCAAACTATATAGTGTTGAACCATCAAATATATAGCTTGTTAACCCTTCTTACAATAAGTCCCCTTAGCTCTTTATTGATAAGTTGATAATGTCGATTGTTAATTATTAAGAAACTTAATAAAAAGAAGGTAGCAATATTAAATTCTTTTTAATTTGGCTAACTTATTGTTAGTAATAAAGAAGATAATAACGTATCCTTCCCAGTATCAACAAGATCAAAACATTAAAGTATTATGTGTGGGTGTTCAACTATCCCGCGTAGAGAGTTGTAAGACAGCTTATTTATATTTTTCTTTTTAATTAAAATTTAATTAATTATATAACGAATAATAGAAAATTTAACACACACACAAAAAAAAAAATTTCAATTATAAAAATTTCAAAAAAAATTTAATTATATAAAATCATAAAAATAATACAATTATATGAAAAATAATAATAATCTAATTTTATATATTCTATATATATATATTGTACATGTATATATTAAAAAAAATAAAATAAACTGATAAACATAAAAAAAAATTACAATTTATTATTTAGAATTATTAATATAAAAAAAAAATTTATTTATAAAATTTATTCTTATTAAAAAAAAATTAAAAATTTGTACTACAAAAAAAAAAAAATTTTGCTTATTATTTTAATATTTATCATTAATTAAAAAAAAATATATTTTTTTTTTTTTTTTTTTTACATATATAAATCTATATCTATGATAATACTATTGGTTAAAAAAAAAATTTTTTTTTTTTTTTTTTTTTTTTTTTTTTTTTTTTTTTTTTTTTTAAAAGGTTTGTTCTACACTAAAGAAAAATTTAATTTATTATCTATTAAAAAAAAAATTTATTAATGAAATATTTATTATTTTAATAAAAGGAAAAAAAATATATATATTTTTATTTTATTGCAAAAAAAAAAAAAATAATAATAATAATAATAGGCGAACAAATTTATAAAAGCCTAAAATAAAAATAAAAAAAACTATATATTTTAACGTCACTTCGCAAGAATGACCAGGGTTTTATCAGGGATCGAACCTGACCCACCTCTTATTTTCTGCGCGAGTAAACATACTATCACCTGTTGAAGTGTGTAGTTGCCTTCAGCGTGAAGGTTTTATCGTTCTAGGGCGTATTTGCCTAATTGTCAAGGATTTGTTCCTTGAGATACTCGCGTTTACAATCTACAAAACCTTGCAAAATTGTAAATAAGAGTTTATAAAATTAATATCCTGCAAGCTAACACTGTCTTACTCGAATATTAACTTCGTAAATTTGTTAACTTTTTATTATTTTTTTTTTATTATTATTTTTTATCTATAATCTATAATTAAATAAAGTTACTACAAAAACTAAAGTTTTCCAAAGTTTTTTTTTTTTTTTTTAAGATAACTTTTATTATTATTAATATTAATATTAAATTATTAATTATTATTATTTAACAAAACTTATGGATAATCTGATAGTATACCCTGTCTGACGTGCAGCTTGCCTCTTCACGGCGTCATGCCACGCGGGTACCACGGCTACTGTATTCAATATAAAATACAGCAGTCCAGAGCCTACTAGCCCAATTACTATGTAGGTTAAACTTAGCCCGGAAATCTATATCCAAGGCTTTGTTAAATAATTTAATTAATAAATAATATTAAATTTTATTTTTCTAATATTCCCCGATATCTCCACCATAAATTATGTTATGGTTCGGGTTTTATTAGAATTTTTATTTAATTATTTATTTTTAATATTTTTCTGTCTACATTTTAATTATTGAAAAACTTCACTTATTTATACTTTTTGAAAAAAAATAAATATGTAAAGCCTTTCTACATTTTATTATCATATTTAAAAAAAATATTTACTATTACTAATTACTTAAAATTTTATATTAATCTAAATTAACTAATTCATAAGTATTTTTATTTTAATAAATTTTGTTTACATAATTTTATATTATTTTTCATATACTAAAACTAAATTATTTAATATATACGAAAAGTAACAAACAAAATTTAAAAAGATTTTACAGAAAAATAAAGTTATTTTAATCAAGAATGTTAATATAATATTCTTATATTTTATATAAAATAAATTTAAAAACTATAATATATTTAATATTTATTATTAATCAATTAAGATTTGATTTTATTTGTGGGAAATAAAAATATTAAATAATCAATTTAAAAATAAAATAAAATACTATAAAGAATACAAGTTTAATATTGATACAATATAATAATAATATAATAATATATTTGAAAATAAAAATAAAATATTAATATTGATAATAAACACTTTAATAAAATAATAAAATTTAAGGTTAAATTATAGATATTGATATTATTATTTTATATTTTTATTCCCCACAAATAAAATCAAATCTTAATTGATTAATAATAAATATTAAATATATTATAGTTTTTAAATTTATTTTATATAAAATATAAGAATATTATATTAACATTCTTGATTAAAATAACTTTATTTTTCTGTAAAATCTTTTTAAATTTTGTTTGTTACTTTTCGTATATATTAAATAATTTAGTTTTAGTATATGAAAAATAATATAAAATTATGTAAACAAAATTTATTAAAATAAAAATACTTATGAATTAGTTAATTTAAATTAATATAAAATTTTAATTAATTAGTAATAGTAAATATTTTTTTTTTTAAATATGATAATAAAATGTAGAAAGGCTTTACATATTTATTTTTTTTCAAAAAGTATAAATAAGTGAAGTTTTTCAATAATTAAAATGTAGACAGAAAAATATTGAAAATAAATAATTAAATAAAAATTCTAATAAAACCCGAACCATAACACTCTATAATACAGAATGAACAAATAATACTAATTGTGCTAGAATAATATAAATTATTCTAACCTTATAGATTATTCTATTCTATATAATTGGAACTTTCCAATATTCTTCAAATATTACTAAATAGAAATCTTAAGTTAATAAATCACTAATTAACTTATAATTCCTTTTTGAATTATCGATCCGATTCCATTATAATGTATTAAAAATCTTTAGCCAAGAATATTGTCCTTGCCCACTTAATATATTAATATTATATTTCTTTTGTATTATGTTATATTGAAAATAATCAAATCTATTTAATTAGTTATTAAAATTTTCGTTATCAATTTAAATTTATTTTTAATTACTAAATTTAACTAAACCACAATAAAATATTCAGTATAATCTCTTTATTTTTATTTTATATATATTAGTATTAAACTATTATTAAATAATTAATAATTCAATAATATATAACTACTATTTATAACAATAATATTATTAACTAAAATAATAATTCAATTTCAATTTAAATGTTTTATTTATAAAAATAATTAGTAATTAGTTTATTAAAAAAATAGTTAGGCTTTACAAATTTTAATTTGATAAAAAAATATAAATACATGTAATTTTAGTGAAATAAAATATAATTAATAACTTTCTTTTTATTAAATAAATAATTATATTATTATTTTTCTTTTATAAATTTAAATAAATAAATATTGATTTTAAAACAAATTATTTTTTTTATTGTAATTTTATTATTTGTGTTAATTATTATTATATTCCTAAAATTATATGAACCATACCATGAAAAATTGGTGGAGATATCGGGGAATATAATAATAAATTAATACATTGGGGATAAAATTATAATATTAATAAAACAAATATTTTTTTAAAAAAAGAAAACAATTTTTATATTTTTAACTAATTATTATTAATTGTTAAAAATATTAATTAATATTAAATTAAACTAATATTCGTGCATAGATTTCCGGGTTAAGTTTATCCTACATAGTAATTGGGCTAGTAGGCTCTGGACTGCTATTTTTTATATTGAAAATAGTAACCGTGGCACACGCGTGGCATGACACCTTTCAAGAGGTAAGCTGCACGTCAGACAGTGTGTACTATCAGATTGCACGATTATTATAATTTAATAAGTGATTAATAATAATAAATAATTAATAATTTTATTAGTTAAAAGATTTATTTTTTTTTAATTTTTTTTTATTTTTACTTTTTTATAACAATTTATACATTACGAGGTTTAGCATTCTATAGATACAATAAATTTTATTTTATGAGAACATCCAGTACTTCCAGTACTCCAACAGAGAGTACTCCAGAAAGTAAGCTTAGCTTCAGAGAATTAAAGAAAGAATTAAAAGATTTTGAAAAGCTTACTAAACAAAACCTTGACATCAACTCCTGGGCAAATGAGTTAAAGGCATGGATAAAATACCAACATATCAAGGATCCTGAAACTATTTTTACTGCTTGTATATTAACGGCTTCTGGAGAACCAAGAGAAATTATCCAAGAACTAGAAGATGGAAATGACCTTACTGAAGATGAAGATTCTGATTTCGATAGCGATAGTGAAGGAGAAGATGATGAAGAAAGTGAATCTACTACCACCTACCCAAGCCTTGATGAAATCATAAATCATCTGAAGACTTTCTATGGACTTAAAGAAGATCAAACCAACTTGTTACGAGAATTGCGTTCCATGAAAATAAAGAAGAACGAGAAAGTTAAAGATTTTAATGTCCGTTATAGATCTTTGTACCATAAATTGGATAAAAAGAGAAGAAGAAAAATTAGTGTTTTAGATTATGCAGATTCCTTAACCAATAATCCTGACGCATGGAGAAAGGTTATGCTTAAAGACAATATTTCTATTACTAAAGCATTCGCTATAGCTGAAAAAGTTGATCGTTTATCTATTAAAAATAGTACTGAATATTATGATAAGACTCGTTACAATCTCCTTAACTCTAAAAGTAATTTTAATAAGAACATTTCAAATGATTTTAACAAACCAAAAACCCACAAAAATGTATCTATAGAAAATCTCACTAACAAGATGAAAGAAATGAAAATTAGTACTTGCTGGTTTTGTAGCAATGAAGGACATACCAAACGAAACTGTCCTAAATTAAATTCTATATTGGAAAATAACCGCAAGAAGTTTTATGAAAATTATTTAAACCACTAAAAGGGAGTAGAAGCACTCCCATCGTCAAAAAAATTGCTTCAGTCTGCCATCGTCCCAAAACAGTTGACTTAAAAGAAGATGATGATTATGAAGAAATTGCTGATTTCCAAGAAGGTACTACTACGGATTATTACGAAGATTTTGATGATGAGTCGGATGGTTCCAAAGAATTGGATTACTTAGTAAACGTTATAAAGAGAAAGGCAAATCCTAAAGATGAAGAGACTAGTGACCAAAGAGGAAAGAGGGTTCACCGTAGTCTAAGAGATGATCCTAAGCCAATAGTTACTCCAGGTTTACGAAAACAACAAAAAGAAAATCAATTAAGGGGAACATCGCGACCAGTCAAAAAGCCAACAACTCAATTACATCCTTCGATTATGGCTCAACCCAGAATAGAGAAAGAAAAGAGGATTGAGAAAGAGCTAAGAGATAAGGAAAGAGCTAGTACTAGTACTTCTGTGGAAAATAATAAAAATAGTATTGTTAATATTATTAATGAAGAAACTTCTCAGGAAGGAAATAATTCTAAACAAACTTTAAATAAATTAATTCAAGAAAAATCATCAGAAAAGTCAACTTATAATTATAACTTTATTTAATTATATAATATTTATTCATTTAAATATTATTAATAATTTATTAAACTCAATATTAAATAATCATTAATTTAATACAACAAATTTAATTAATTAATTATTATTTATACATTTATAAATAATTATAGTTTATTTAATTATACATTTAATTATTAAATTTATTAGTCTTAATTTATTTATTTAATTAAATTGTAAACAAATATATTATGTATTCTAATATGTACTTAATAATGTATTCTGTATTTTGTTTATTAATATCATTATTATGTTATTTTCCTTATTTGTAAATTTATGATTTTATGGTCGAAATATCTTTTATTATTTTATTCTTTTATTTTCGATCAATTAAATTAGATTAGCTAATCGGTCAATTAGGGTTTTCCCAATCACCTTTTAAAAGTAATTGGTTTTACCTAATTGATACGATGATCGATATGGATAGAATATCGATCAAAAATCTTATCTAGGTTTTTCTCTCTAATCTTTTCCTAGATAAGAGATTTGTTAAGATTAGAAAACATTTTTTAATTTAACCTTATTTTTCAAAAAAGTATAAATAAGGCTCTTGAATTCTCTTTGAGAAATCAAGAGTTATTATTATAACAATTATAATATAGTAATAACATTAATAAATTTTTTATATTTCTATTTTAATAAAGTAAGTTTTAATAAAAAACAAATTTAAAAAAAAAAAAAAAATAAAATAATCTTTTCTCTTTGACAATTTTGTGTTATTAGTTTATTATAATTAGTTATAATAAACTCTCTCTTATAGAAGATAAGTATATTTATCTTTTTTTTGTTTTCTCAATTTAATAATAATTATTATTTAGTTATTATTAAGTTGTAGTTAATAATTTAATTCTAATTAATTTTATAATTAAATTATTACACAAAAAATGATTTATACCTAATATTCTTAATCTACAAAAATTAAATTTTGCAGAAGTGAATAAAAGGATAAATACTGAATAAAAATTGATTTAAGGAATTTAAAAAAAATAAATATGTTTTATTATTAAACACAAAAATGTTTTATTAAAAAAAAAATTTATTTTTATTTTAATATTAATCTTTATTTATTTAATAATTAATTTTGTTTAAATTAATAAAATAATTGTTAAAACTAATAAAATAATAAAATGAAATATTTATTATTTATACTAATATATTTTAAATTTTAATAATAAAATTGATTATTAATAACTAATAAAATATTTATAATAATTTATTAACTAATTAATAATAAAGAATAATTTATAAGAAATATTTACATGTTTTTATATTTTTCTTTGATTTTAAACTATTTACATTAAAAATAATAAAATTAATAAAAGAGAAATAAAGAATAATTTATTATTAAATTAAACAATATTTACAATTAAAATGTTAATAAAGATGAGTTTTAAAATGTTATTTTAATTACAATTTGTTTATAAAAGTTGAGTGATAAAATAAATAAAATAATCATTATTATAAAAGTAACTTAAAAAATTATTTAACTATTTAATTTTAATTTTGCGTTGTTTATAAGTTTGTTTATTTGTTGTTTATAATTTATTAAATATGTTTATTATTTTGTTTATTTGTTGTTTTAGAAAAATATTATTTATTAATTTATTTTAGTTTTTAATTAAAATTATTAATGATTAATTAATTTATTATTATTTTATTTTAATTATCTTTATTTAATTAATTTTTCTTAAATATGGATTTAATTTTTTTTAGAATGGATAAATTTTTGGGTTAAGCTAGAAAACTTTAACAAGAATTTGTTTTTTATTATTTATTTTAATTTAATAATTTTGTTATTTATCAAAAATGATTTATACCTAATATTCTTAATCTACAAAAATTAAATTTTGCAGAAGTGAATAAAAGGATAAATACTGAATAAAAATTGATTTAATGAATTTAAAAAAAATAAATATGTTTTATTATTAAACACAAAAATGTTTTATTAAAAAAATTTATTTTTATTTTAATATTAATCTTTATTTATTTAATAATTAATTTTGTTTAAATTAATAAAATAATTGTTAAAACTAATAAAATAATAAAATGAAATATTTATTATTTAAACTAATTTATTTTAAATTTTAATAATAAAATTGATTATTAATAACTAATAAAATATTTATAATAATTTATTAACTAATTAATAATCATAAAAAATTGATTATTAAAAACTAATAAAATATCTATAATAATTTATTAAATAATTAATAATCATACTTTTTGATTATTAAAACTAATAAAATATTTATAATAATTTATTAACTAATTAATAATAAAGAATAATTTATAAGAAATATTTACATGTTTTTATATTTTTCTTTGATTTTAAACTATTTACATTAAAAATAATAAAATTAATAAAAGAGAAATAAAGAATAATTTATTATTAAATTAAACAATATTTACAATTAAAATGTTAATAAAGATAAGTTTTAAAATGTTATTTTAATTACAATTTGTTTATAAAAGTTGAGTGATAAAATAAATAAAATAATCATTATTATAAAAGTAACTTAAAAAATTATTTAACTATTTAATTTTAATTTTGCGATGTTTATAAGTTTGTTTATTTGTTATTTATAATTTATTAAATTTGTTTATTATTTTGTTTATTTGGAGTCTTAGAAAAATATTATTTATTAATTTATTTTAGTTTTTAATTAAAATTATTAATGATTAATTAAATTATTATTATTTTATTTTAATTATTTTTATTTAATTAATTTTTCTTAAATATGGATTTAATTTTTTTTAGAATGGATTAATTTTTGGGTTAAGCTAGAAAACTTTAACATGAATGTTAAAATTAAGATATAAAATAGTTTTATGATTAATAACGTTACTAGGTTAATATGTTGAATTATATATTAATAATCCAACAATAATTAATTAATAATAATATAAAAATAATATAAGATAAATAGTTAAGTTATTTAAACACTTAATATCTAAGAATATTTTAAATAATAATTTCTTTGAAGGATTTATGAAAATATTTATTTATTGAATTATTAGTATATAATTATTGTAAGTACAATAACCTTACAAAGAACATAAAAGATAGATTTTTACATCTTTCTTTTATACTTTGTAAGTTACATAATAATAATATTTAATTATAAGATATTAATAATATAGTAATATGAATATTAATAAAATATTAAGATAATAACAATATCGATATGTTTAAAATATTTAATATAACTAAATAAATTTAATTTATAATTATATAATTAATTTGAATAATTAAAAATAGTAGTTAATATATATGATGTAAACATATATATAAACATAATATAAATAAATACATGTGACGTCATATGTAGATAATTGAAATTATTAATATAAATCTTATTTACTAATATTCTCAGAATTATTAGGCCTAAGATAATTCCTTAAATATTAAATAAGAATTTATATTAATTATTAATTATTTAAATATATATATTATTTATAATTAAATAAATAATATTTGTTAACTATTGAAATGTAAATAACTGAAATTGAGATTTCAATTCAGTTATAATTTCAACAATGAATTTGTTTTTTATTATTTATTTTAATTTAATAATTTTGTTATTTATCAAAATGATACGATATATTTTAAATATTCGTATTTACAATAGTTTTGGGCGCTACACTGGGGAATTGTATTAAATTATATATTCTAATAATAATATTAATTATTTTATTTAATTATTTAAAATTTTTATTTTAGGATATTTGTTTTGTAATATTTTATTTTTATTTTATTTTATTTTTATTTTATTTTATTTTATTTTATTTTATTTTTATTTTTATCATATTAATTAACTATTAATAATTATAATTTAATTATAATATTCTACAATTAATTACTTAAACAACTAATTTTATTAAAACTAATAACTAAACTACTATCTTAACTAATTAAAACATTTTTCTTATATTAAATCAACTATTACTAATTAACATATATCAATAATTTATTAACATTAAATCAACTATTACTAATTAACATATATCAATAATTTATTAACATTAAATCAACTATTACTAATTAACATATATCAATAATTTATAACAAGTTTTTTTTTTTTTTTTTTTTTAATAATATTTTTATATATTTTTTTTTATAATTATTATCTCTATATTAAATCATAATTATTATATTTTATATAAACATTAATATAAAAGTTTATATTATAATAATTAAATTTTATACTATAATAATATTATTTTATATGATTTATAATTAATATAATTCATCATTTTTATATAATTAATTTTATAATAATATATATTTTACAAACTTTATAATTAATATAATTTAATAATAATTTTAAAGTATCATTATTTTTCTTTTCATCTTGTATCAGAACGCCCACGCTTTAGATCAGACTTCGTCCCTTGAAGTCTAAAGAATATTTGTATGAAATAATAAATTTTAAAATTTATAAGGCATTATTTTTTTTTTTTTTTTTTTTTTGTAATATAATTATATGATTATTATATATATATATATTATATTTTTTTTTTTTTTTTTTTTTTTTTTTTTTTTTTTTTTTTTTAGGTTGTGATTTATTTTAAACTATTATTATTTTTTAAATATTAATATTAATCAGTGATTTCTACAAAACTACTTATATAAGGAATAACATTTTTAAGATGTATATTTCTTTCGGCAACTTCATTAGTAATTGGATCACAAACTGTAACAGTATTAAATTGTTGCTTAACTATTTTTAATGGTCCAATAAAATAAGGGTCCAATTTTCTTCTATTAAAATTCCTGATTAATACTAAATCTCCAGGTTTAAATTCACTTCTTAATCTTTTAATTTGTTTTCTTCTATCTTTCCATAGTTCATTAGCAGTTTCTATATTCTGAATAGCTTCATTAATCCATTTATTATGTGTAATAAATTTTCTTAAATAATATTCTTCCTCAGTTTCATCTTCATGTTTTTGATCAACATTAATTGTAAGTTCGAAAGGTTGCAAATCCCTTCTACCATAAAGTAATTCAAAACTGCTATATTTTGTTACTTCATTCTTCGCTGTTCTAAGCGCCCATAAAGCACTAGGTAGAATATCATCCCAATCTTTATTATTTTTTCCTAAAAGCCGCAAATATTTTCCAATTTCTCTATTTCTATTCTCAACTTCTCCATTAGAAGGTGGATGATACGTAGCCACATTATGTACATATACATCATGCAAATCGAGAAAAGCTTTAGTTTTATCTGAAATAAGTTGTGGGCCATTATCTGTAATTAATAACTCTGGTATTCCATGCCTCGAAAACACATTAATTAAAAATCTTATTACATCTTCAGATTCTGTTTTTTCTAATGGTTCAGCTTCCACCCATTTGGTAAGGTAGTCAACTAATACTATGATATATCTATTTCCTCTAGCAGTTGTATATAATGGACCAACTAAATCTAAACCAACTCTTGTGAAAGGCAATCCTGGTGGTGTTGGAATATCTTCAGGGTATTTATTTTGAGGCTGTGGCTTATACATTTGACATTTCTTACAACATTTTATAAATATTTTTATATCTTTATTCATTCCTTTCCAAAAGTAATCTCTTTTTAATCTATGATAGGTTTTATAACAACCTTCATGTCCTACGTTATGTGCTAAATTAATTAATTTCCATTTTTCTTTTTCATCAAAAATTACTCTTCTTAAATTATTATTTTGTTTATAATAAATAATCCCATCTATTTCTACAAATTTTTGTTTTATATAATTATCAATAAAATCATTTAAAAATTTTTCATCATTATTATTATTTTCATTATTATTTATTTCATTATTATTATTATTATTATTATTATTATTATTATTATTATTATTATTATTATTATTATTATTATTATTATTATTATTATTATTGTAATCATTATTATTAGGTGTAACATTTATTACGAAATTTGTATCTAGATATACATTATTGTTAGATAAAATATTTCTTGAGTAATTTTTATTTATATCATTATTTATTTTATTATAATGAGTATTTAACATTTCATTATTATCATCCTTATGAAAGTTATTATTTGTAAAATTATTATTAATTTTATCAATTTTTAAAATATTATTATATTTCTTTTTTCCTATAGTTATACTTCTATGATCTTCTTGTTCATTTTTATTAAGAGATTTTTTGTTAATATTTTTATCAATATTCAAAATTTTATTGAATTTATTATTAATGCTTATATTATTTTGATTTACAATATAATTTTTTTCATTTTCATTTTCTTTTGAATTTTCATTTGTTGTACTCTCATTTTTTATATCTCTAAATAATACATTATTTTGAATTACATTATTATTTAATATTTCGGTTTTAAAGCTTGTTTCCTTTGTTAAATAATTATTATTTTTATATGCATCATGTATATTATTATATTTTGTATTATAATTTTCTTTATTTTCATTTGAATAGTTATTTTGAATAATGTTACAATTTTTTAATTTTTCATCTAAGTAATTAATTTTATTATAATTATTATTTTCATTGAGATTATTATTTTTATTCCTATTATTATTTCCAACAAAATTATTTTCATTAGGATTATTGCCTTTATCATAATTGCTATTTTTATTACAATTGCTATTTTCATTATGATTATTGTTTTTATTATAATTGTTATTTTTAATATAATTATTATTAGTATTAAAGTTATTATTTTTATTAAACCCATTAATTTCTATTTTTTTATCAGAGATATTATTTTTATTATAATTATTATTGTTTTCATTCTCATATAATTTATGATTGTTTGTGATATTATTTATTTTTATTTTTTTAGATAAATTGCTATTTTTAATAGCATTTTTATTGTCTATTTTTATAAATAAATTGTCATTAGTATTTTCCCTACTGATTTTATTTCTTGATTTATTAATTTCATTAGAATTATTATTTCTTATATTCTCTTTTAAAATAATATTTTTAATTGAATTATTATCTTTATTAAAATTGTTTTCCAAAATAATATTTTTATTTTCTTCTACATTCTTATTTTGTATATCTTCACCAGAATTTAATCTTGAAAGTGCATCTGCAATTACATTTCTCCTCCCCTCTTCATATAAAACTTTAACTTTTAAAATACTGAATTCCGTAATCCATTTAATATGACGGCTAGAAGTAGGTTCTTTACTATTGAAAATATAAACTAAGGGTTTATGATCAGTGTACAAAATAGTTTCAAAATTATTACCTGTTAAAAATGGTCTAAATTTCATAACACAATAGTAAGCAGCTAATCCTTCCAAATCCGTAATACTATAGTTTAATTCTGCATTTACTAAGGTACGACTTTCAAAATAAATAGGCTTTTCATCATTATTCTCATCTAACTGAATAAGAACTCCACCAATACCATATTTAGAGGCGTCCGTACGAATAATAAATGGTTTTTCAAAAACAGGAGGTGATAAAATAGGTGCAGAAATTATTTTATTTTTTAATTCAACAAAAGCCTTATTAGTAGTATCAGTCCATACAAAAGGAACATTTTTTTTTGTAAGTTCATATAATGGTTTAGCAATTTGAGCAAAATTATAAATGAATTTCCTATAATAGCCAATAGCACCTAAAAAAGAACGTAGTTGCTTAATATTTTTAGGAGGTAACCAATTCATAATAACATTCACTTTTGAATCAATAGGACTAATTCCTTTAGTAGATAATTTGTGTCCTAATAATTCTACTTCTTCTTTAAAAAAATGACATTTCTCTAAATTAATTTTTAATCCATTATTATGTAGAATTTTGAAAACCTTTTCAAGATCTTTAATATGCTGATCCATTGAGGGAGAATACACAACAAGATCATCGATATAGACAAAGACACAAACACCAATCAAGTCGAAGAATATTCGGTTCATCTCCCTTTGAAAAGTTGCGGGAGCATTACACAACCCAAAAGGCATAACTTGAAAATTAAAATTACCATAAATAGTAGTAAAACACGTAATATCTCTATCATCAGGATGCATAGGAATTTGATGGTATCCTGAAAATAAATCAATTGTTGAAAGAACTGCGGTGTTTCCTACATAATAAAGAATATCATCGATAATAGGAAGGGCATAGGCATCTTTCTTCGTACAATTATTTACTACTCTATAATCAACGCACATTCTTACTTGACCATTTTTTTTTAACACAAGAACAACTGGTGAAGACCAAGGAGAATTTGAAGGAACAATTAATTTATTGTTAATGAGTTTAATTATTTCTTTTTTTAGAGCATCTGCTTGTACTTTAGAGAGTCTATATGCTCTCTGTTTAACAGGGTGAGTACCAGGAACTAAATTAATTCTATGAGGAAATAATTTAGAATTACCTAAATCATCTGTTTTAACAGCTAAAATATCCGTGTATGATAAAAATAAAATTTTAATTGAATCTCTAATAGAAGAAGGTACTTCAGATAATATGTCGTGTACAAGCGAAATTTTCTTATCATTTTGCAGAGATTTTAAATCGACAAAAGATGAATTATCATCAGAAGTTATTAAAAGAATAGCGGGACAAATTTTTGAATCATTATTAAGAAATAACACATTATTATCAATAGAAAATAAATCATTATTATTAAGAACTTCATCATTAGATAATATTAAATTATCAAAATCACTAATATTTATATTAGAAGTATCATTACACAAAAAATTTGAACACGCACAATAATTGATAATACCATCACAACGCGTAACATAATTTTCAGAATCATTTTTATTAATATTTAAATCATTAACATTAGAAAAATTTACATTATACATTAAATTAGAAAGTTCAATAAAATCACCATTATCATTTTTACGTAATAAAGTATCATCAACTAAATCTAGCACAAATCTATTTTTCTTAAGCGTGTCAATACCAATTAACACGTCGAAAATATCATCTTTTTCTATTTTTCTGAAATAGTCTTTGAAAGTGTAGCCGCCTATTTCAATTTCTAATTCGTATACATCCGAAGAAATATAATTATTAGAATAAGCCTGGAATATTCTTTCCGAAATAGTCCCAACGGCCGTTTTATTTATTTTATACTTCTCGAATGCAGCAGCAGTAATTAAATTAACACTTGCACAAGAGTCTAAGAATATTTCTGCGTAGGATCCTTCAATAGTACCATTTACTTTGATAACTTTATAGTCGCTTAATAATGATAAAGCATTTATTAAAAATTCTTTACTGGTACTTTTAATTAATTTTTGTTCTTTGTTAAACCCGGTACGAAATTTAGGACATAAGTCCAATAAGTGTGCCAGTTTAAGTTTGACTTCTATATTGGCAACATCTTTAACCAGGTCATTTATATCATAATTATCAACCAAATTGATCATTTTAATATGTTTCTCTAATTTTGACGTCTTAGTATTACCTCCATTTTCATTTTCGTTTGTAGTATTGGATATTATCTCTTTAATTCTATTTAATTTGTTAATTTTTTTTGCGTTTGAAATATTTGGCTGGTTTATATATGATATATCTAAATGTTCCAATTTTTCTGTGTTATTATTACTATCATTATTAGTATTAATATTATCATTAATGTTATTATTATTATTATTATTGTTATTATTATTGTTATTATTAGAATTGTCATTATTGTTAATATTATTATTATAATCATCAATATTAATATTATGGTTATTATTATTATTATAATTTAAATTATTTGGATCATCCTCTAAATTCATATTATCTTCATCTCGAATATTTCCATTATTATTAATTTCAATAATATCTGGATTTTCTCTAAAATTAACCTTTTTTGTAGAAGAAAGATTTTCACCTTCAATTATTTTATTATTATTTAGTTCCTCATTATTATTACTATCATTATAATTATCATTATTATTATTTATTTGTTTCATGGCTGGAGTGTGAATAGGAACTGGATTATCTTTGAGATGAAGCCTTTGTTTTTCTTTATAAGGCCCCTTATATTTTTCTTTATTTTGTTTGCCTTTTCTCTGAGCAGCAAAAACAACTTCATCCTGGAATTCTTCATTGGTATCTCTTAAATAAACATTATTATTATTATTTTTATTATAATTGTTATTATAATAATCATTTTTTTCATTATCATTATCCTTAATATTATTATTACAATGATTATTACAATTATTATAATGATTATTATTATCATCGATATAATAATCATTATTATCATTTCTCATATTAGCATTATCACTAATACATTTCATAATACTATTATTATAATTATAATTATAGTTATTGTAATTTTTATAATTATTATTATGATTGTAATTATTAGTATCGTTATTATTATAATTATCATTACTATAATCACTATTACTATAATTATTATTAAGATTCTTATTGTTATAATTACTATTATTATTATTAATATTAACATTATTATTAATATCACTATTATTATTAATATTACTATTATTATTATTAATATAACTATGACTATTATTATTATAATTATTGTTATTAATATTACCTCGATTATTATAATCATCATTATTATAATTATTACCATTATTAACAAAATTATAATTATTATTATAACTACTATTATGATTATCATTATTATTATTATTATTATTATTATTATTATTATAACTATTACTATTATTATCATTATTGTAACGATTATTAATGTAATTATTATTATATGTGTAATTAGTATTTTTGTTATTTTTATGGTTATTGTTATTATTAAAGTTATTGTTATTATTAGTATTATTGTTATTGTTACAATTTGGTTTATTGCAATAATTATTATTACTATTATAATTATCATAAATATTATAATTATAATTATTATTATCATTATCATTGGAATTGGTATTAAAATTATCTTTTCTATTAACTAAATAAATATTCTCATTGTTTTTATAGTTGTTGTCTTTATTCTTGATATCCATTTCTTCATTATTTCCATAATTTTCATTTCTTTCATTATTATTAATTAGTAAATTATTATTTTTATTTTTAATATTCTTATAATATATATTATTTTCATTATAATTATTAGGTTCATTAATATTATTATTATTATTATAATGATTATTGAAGTTATCATTACAATAATTGTCGTTATTTATACATAAAAGGGTGGTTTGTTTACTGGAAGTTGGCCTTCTCCC
The DNA here is from genome assembly GCA_016946835.1 of Neocallimastix lanati (nom. inval.). Lineage (NCBI taxonomy): Eukaryota > Fungi > Neocallimastigomycota > Neocallimastigomycetes > Neocallimastigales > Neocallimastigaceae > Neocallimastix > Neocallimastix lanati (nom. inval.). The sequence goes on from JACVTC010000473.1 coordinate 22,408, forward strand.
ATAATCTATTTTAAATTGCTATCGCTTCTAATATTTTGCTGATGAGGATTTTGATTATCAAAGTACCTAGGATTACTTTATTTTTTATTTCCTCCATATTTCTTGCATTGTTGTAGTTATCATTGTTATAGTTGTCATAATTAGTATTATTAGTATTATAATTATTATTTCCATAATTACTATTACTATTATAATTATTATTTCTATTATAATTATTATTGTTATTATACATATTATTGTTATTATAATTATTATTGTTATAATTGCTATTAATATAATTATTATTGCTATAATTGTTATTATTATAACTTATTATTGTTATTATAATTATTTTTTCCTCTATTGTTGTTGTTCCTAAAATTATAATTACCATTGTTAATATTATTATTATTGGAATTATTATTATAGTTACCAAAATTATTATTATTATTATTATTGTTACTGTTATTGAAATTATTATAATTACTATTATTGCTACTATTAATATTACTGTTATAGAAATTATTATAATTATTATTGTTATTATAATTACTGTTATAATTATTATTACCATATAGAGTATTATAATTATTATTATTATTATTATTATTATTAATATTATATTATTTCCATTATTTCCGTTATTAAACATTCTATTTCCATTATTATTATAATTATTGTTTCATTATAAAATCCAGAATTAAATTTTCCGAAGGTCATTAATTGATTCTGATCCTGATATAATTAAGAGATTTATTTTTATTTCTTAAATTTCTTTTGTTACATTCTCTTGCTTTGTGATCTGGTTCGCCACAGAGGTAGCAAGTAAAATTTCTAAATTGATTATTATTATTGTTGTTATTATTATACCTTGAATTAATCTTTCTTGACGATATCGACCAGTAGAAAACAGATCAGCATTGTCCACATAATACGCATTTTGTTATAGAATTATCTAAATCCCTATTTCCTTCGGTCAATTCCTCTATATAATGGATGTTCTAATAAAGAATTTTGACAATTAGAAGTTATTTTGGAAGACCATAGAAGTGTTGAGAAATTCATTATTTCCTATGGTCCTTTTTTTCGGCTTTCTCGGCTCTTACAGCCACTTCAAAAGCATCCGAACAAGGTATCACATTCGGCTAAGAGAATTTTGAGAATGAACATATATTCTTGATTTTATTGAATTTAAATAATCATCGACTGATATAATCTTTGATAATCTCTATCTAATCGATGATACAAGGTTAAATAACGGTAGTTAAAATTCTTTATATTTTCATTTGGTTTTTATTTCAGATTTTTTTAAAAATGAGCATTATCAGCTGGTTTTTATATCCATATACTTTTCAATAGCTGATTGCACTTCTTATAGTTGGATACCTTGTGATATTATTCCGAGTGGTTACTAATGATTTCAAAACGTTCCTCAAGTCAGCCTCAACGGCTATTTTTAGCCATACAAAAATTCTAGATGAATCTTGGATGTCATGCATTTCCATGACACCCTTAAAATCTTCCATCCATGTGTCTATGTCTTTACCATAGTCACATAGATATGGTAGATCACGTTTTACTTTGGAAGCGTCAACCATTATTAATTAACTACTAAAAAAGGAAAAAAAATGAAACAAAACTTATATTTAATACGTAATTTATTTTCTTATTTAATTCGACTTATCTCTAATATTATTTATTTATTTTTACTATTATATATATATATATTTTAATAAAAAAAAATAAATTTTTTTTTTTTTTTTTATAATATTATTATTATTTTCATATAATTTAATAGTGCAGCGCCCGGATTCTCCACCAAAAATATGATACGATATATTTTAAATATTCGTATTTACAATAGTTTTGGGCGCTACACTGGGGAATTGTATTAAATTATATATTCTAATAATAATATTAATTATTTTATTTAATTATTTAAAATTTTTATTTTAGGATATTTGTTTTGTAATATTTTATTTTTATTTTATTTTATTTTTATTTTATTTTATTTTATTTTATTTTATTTTATTTTTATCATATTAATTAACTATTAATAATTATAATTTAATTATAATATTCTACAATTAATTACTTAAACAACTAATTTTATTAAAACTAATAACTAAACTACTATCTTAACTAATTAAAACATTTTTCTTATATTAAATCAACTATTACTAATTAACATATATCAATAATTTATTAACATTAAATCAACTATTACTAATTAACATATTCAATAATTTATTAACATTAAATCAACTATTACTAATAACATATATCAATAATTTATTAACATTAAATCAACTATTACTAATTAACATATATCATAATTATTAACATTAAATCAACTATTACTAATTAACATATATCAATAATTTATAACATTAAATCAACTATTACTAATAACATATTATCAATAATTTATAACAAGTTTTTTTTTTTTTTTTTTTTTTAATAATATTTTATATTTTTTTTATAATTATTATCTCTATATTAAATCATAATATTATATTTTATATAAACATTAATATAAAAGTTTATATTATAATAATTAAATTTTATACTATA
>JACVTC010000474.1:0-24812 GCA_016946835.1 Neocallimastix lanati (nom. inval.)
AGAAATTACTAAAAGAAATATTCAATAAAGAAATTAATTTAAAAATTAAAATTGATAATAAATCTTGTAAAAATATCGCTGAAAATGAAAATACAAAAGGTAGATGTAAACACATGGACATTGATTATAAATACATTCAAGAAAAAATAAACAGAAAAGAAATATATTTAGAACATATATCCGATACTATGTTAGCTGATCCTTTAACTAAAGTAATATCTGGACCAAAAATGAAATGTTTTACTGATTTTATTTTCAATTAAAAAAAAAAAAAAAAAAAAAAAATTTATTATTAAAATTTTACTATAAAAAAAAAAAAAAAAAAAAAAAATTTATTATTAAAAATTTACTATAAAAAAAAAAAAAAAAAAAAATTTATTAAAACTTATTTTTTATATTTTACCAAATGCATAATGTAGGGGGAATGTTAAGTATTAGCTACATTATAATTATACATTATAATTGTAATATTAATACGCCACTATTAGCCACATTATGAATACATTAGTTATTAAATAGTTATTATAAATCTTATTTATTATATTTTGTTAAACTGTAATATTCTTTATTATGTAATATTCATGTAATTAAATATAAATAAATAAAGCCATATTAACTATAAATAATCATAATTGAAATTTAATTTAATTACATTTTAAATAAATAATAATTTTTATAATAAGTAAAATTTTTAATAATTAATTTTTAATAATAAATTTAATTAATAATTCTTAATAATTTTATAATAATATTTAATAGTTATAATAAATAAATTTTTTATTTAATATTTAATCATTTTAATAATTTTATAATATTAATAGTTATAATAATTTTTAGAATAATATTTACATTAATAATTTTAATTAATTTTATAATAATTTTTATCAATAATATTTATATTAATAGTTTTAATAGGTTTAGTATCTTAAAGTATAATTTTAATATTTACAATTGTATTTTTCATATACATATATTTAATAATATAACAATAAAGTAATTAATTAAAATTTATTTACATTATTTACAAGTTAAAATTAATTTATATCAAAATAAATTAAATTTACTATGAGGTTTAGGTTATGCAAGAATATAGGAAAGTACAATTTAGTAAAGAATTATTAATAATAAAATAAAGGTTATTAATTCATTCTTTACCATGATGCCCCTCTAAAACTCAAGCTACATCGAAGCTGAGTTATACTTGACTATATTCTTCAAATGAACATTCCTATTCATTTGAATTCCAGAATTTGGATCAGCCAAGGTAACCGTATTAAATTGTTTTTTTATAACTTTAAGAGGACCAACAAAATAAGGTTCTAGTTTAGTTCTTGAAAAATTTCTAACTAGAACTAAATCACCTTCCCTAATTCTTTTTCCTTCATTCAAACTATTCTTTTCCTCTCTTCTAGCAGCCCAATACTTACTTGCATTTTTAACATTTTCGGCTGCTTCTAAAGTCCATCGGTAATGATTTATAAATTTTTCTAACAACACTTCATCCGATGACTTATTAATATCCTTGGTAGGTCTAGCAGCAATATCAAAAGGCTGCTGATCTTCCCTACCATAAACCAACTCAAAACTTGAATGTTTTGTTACCTTATTTTTGGTAGTTCTAAGAGCCCATAAGGCGGATGGTAAAACTTCATCCCAATCCTTATTCTTAGAACCCAACAACCTCAATAACTTTCCGATCTCTTTATTACGGTTTTCCGTAAGTCCATTACTTTCAGGATGATATGTGGAAATAAACTTCACATATACATCATAGAGATCTAAAAATATTTTCGTCATGTCCGAGGTGAACTGAACACCATTGTCAGTTGTTATTACCTGTGGAACACCATGACGAGCAAACACATTAATTAAGAACTTAATCACATCCTGTGATGTTATATTTCCGTGGGTTCTGCTTCAACCCATTTGGTGAAGTAATCCACCACAACCATAATATATTGATTATTATTCTTCGTTTTAATCAAAGGTCCAATAATATCTAAACCCAAATGTATAAAAGGACCTTCTACTTTAGTTGGAATATTTTCTGTAGGTTCTGGATATGGTTGTGACCTATTCAACTGACACTTGTCACAACTTTGCACCACTCTTTTAATATCCATCACCATATTATTCCAATAAAAACTTTTACGAAGCCTTTGATAAGTCTTATAATATCCCTCATGACCTATCTTATGGGCTTCTAAAATAAGTTTTACTCTTTCCGTTTGATCCGTAATTAATTTACGGATAGTCATTACCATCAACAAAATAATCTTCATCCATCTATCGTAACAAATTTTTCATTTATAAAGTCTTTAATAGTTTTAGAAAGCAACTCTTCTTCTTCCTTTGAAGTTAACTTAGTTGCCAATACCACAGAATCATCTCTTTTCTTCATCCTAGATAATGCATCGGCTAACACATTTTTCTTACCCATTTGATATTGAATTTCAACACCAAGGGTACTAACAGTTAAGCACCACCTTGCTTGCCTAGCATTATTAGGTTCCTTATTTTTAAAGAAACTGATTAAAGGTTTATGATCTGTTATTACTACTGTTTTATTAGGATTTCCTAATATATAAGATTTCAACTTAGTAATACAATAAATTAATGCAGCTCCTTCCAAGTCAGTAATGCCATAATTTTTCTCGGCTTTACTTAAACTTCTACTTATATAATGAACTGGATGTTCCTTTTTGGTTTCTAAATCTTCTTGGAGTAATACTCCTCCAATACCTTCATAGGAAGCATCCGTTCTAATTATAAACCTTTGATTAAAACTTGGATATTTTAAAATTGGAGCATTTATAAATTTTTCTTTTAACAGATCAAAACTTTGTTGATGTTCATTATTCCATTTATATTTAACATTCTTTCTTAATAATTTACATAAAGGAGCAGAGATTTGGGCATATTTATCAATAAAGTTTCTATAATATCCTACTGCTCCAAGAAAAGATCGTAATTCATGAACATCAACAGGTGCTACCCACTCCTTGATAGCCTTAATTTTGCTATCCTGGGGACTTAAACCTTTCACTGATGCCTTATGACCTAAGACTTCTACTTCAGTCTGCATAAAGGCACATTTTTCAATGTTAATTTTCAATTTGTGTTGGCGAAATACTTCCAACACTTGCCTAATGTGGCTTATGTGTTCTTTTATACTCTTAGAGTATATTAAAATATCATCTATAAAGTTAAAAACAAACTTTCCTATAAATGGGAAAAGAATCCTATTCATTTCCCTTTGAAATGTAGCTGGGGCTCCGGTTAAACCAAAAGGCATAACCTTGAATTGGTAGTTACCAAATTTTGTGGTGAAGGTGGTAATTTCTACGCTTTCCTCATCCATCAAAATTTGATGATAACCAGAGTAAAGATCCATTGTTGTAAAAATCTGTGCCCCATCTAAACTATCAAATATCTCATCAATGTAAGGTAATGAATAAGAATCTTTAACTGTTAAATCATTAACCTTACGATAATCAATACATAATCGCCATTTACCGTTCTTCTTCGGTACTAACACTATTGGCGATGACCATTCGGAACAAGAAGGTTCAATTAATTTCTTATTAATTAATTTAATTAATTCCTCCTTAAGTATATCCGACTTAAATTTAACTAATCTATAGCACCTTTGCTTAACTGGTTTCGCACCAGGAATTAAATTAATCTTATGTGGAGGAAGATCAGAAGGTGTTAATTCTTCTGAAGAAGTAGCAACTATTTCTAAGTTCTCCTCCAGAATTTTAATTATTTCATCTTTATATTTTTCGTTTAAAGTATTTAGGAAAATTTCATGATGAATATATTGCTTTGGGGATAATCCTTCAATTTTCTTTAAATCATTCTTTTTGGAATCCTCATCCAAAGCCTTAATCATACACAACAACTTTTCTTCATCTTCATAATCATTATTAATAGGTGCAATAACGTCAATTACTCCCTCAGGAGTAATTTGACACAAACTATATAAAATGGGGTGGATAAACAAATTATAATCAATTTGGGTTTTTAAGTTAATTAGAATATCGTAAAAAGGATCCTCCTTTTCTACTATTCTACAATTAACCATTAATACAAGATTATTAATCTTTACTGGCACCCGAATGATATAACCTTCCGAGTAATCATCATTCTTAGTTGCCAACCTAATTCTGCCACGACTAATATCAATAGGTTCATATTCGGACGGAAGCTTATCTAAAAATTGTTGAGTAATTATACTTAAATTACTACATGAATCAATTAAAGCCTTCCCCGAAACACCTTCAACTGTAACATCAACCATGGCAATATCCTCTTCACATGGTTCGTTACCTTTACTTTTATAAGTGTGGTCTATGTTATTAACGACCACAGTCGTGGCTGACACATTATCCAACACCCCAGAGATATTAGATTGGTCCCTATCCAATTTAATACCCTGTGACACCTTATATCTTAATTTTGGAGCAGCATCCAATAACTGTCCAAAAGTAATATTGCAATGGGCAGAATTTAAATCTTTAAGAATATCATATTCTTCTTCCCCCGATTGCATCTTAATTTTCCTAGATACTCTAGAACTTTTATTTTCTTTTTGAGTATCTTTATCTTTACTAATTAACACCTTTGTTAAATCAATTACTTTATTATTCTCCTTCACAATACTTTTATTATTATCATTATTTTCTTTCATTAAATTTTTATTCTTTCTTTTATCATTATTTACATTATTTATAATAACTTCATCATTCACTAATGAATTATTATTAATATTATCATTACTATTATCATTACTATGATTATTACTATAATTAGTATTACTATTACTAGCTCTTTCATTATCACGAATTTGTCTTTCAATCTCTTTTTCTTTTTCAATTCGTGGTTGAGCTAGAATAGATGGTTTAATTTGTTTAACAATTTTATTACTTATATTATTTTCTTTTATTTCTCGTTCTTTCTGTTTCCGTAATGCAGGAGTTATTATAGGTTTAGGATTCTCCTTCAACGACTTATGAATCCTTTTCTCTGCACTACCTTCATCATTATTAACATCATAAATTTTACGTTTAGATGCTCCTACTAAATAATCAACTTTCTTTTTATTAACCACCCTTTTATTAGCAGGAGTTTCTTCAATATTAGAAAGACGAGAATTTTTAATTTCTATTTGATATTTAAGTGAAGCTGCTTTATTAAGTATGGGAGAGCTTCTTATCCCATTACTCAATTTAAACGTTTATTGTTTCTAATTTCCTTCCTATTTTTCTCAACAATTGCTCTCAACTTTGGGCAATTGTTTTGATAATGACCTGGTTCTTTACAGAAATAACAAGCCTTTATTGTTAAACTTCTCATTTTTCTTGTTAATTCCTCTATGTCATTATCTTCTTTAGGTTTAATATTAACTTTTTGTTCTAATTTATTTTTAATAGGAGGATGAAAATTAACTCTATTACTAAAAGAAGATGTATTTGCAGAAGGTGAAGGGTTAGTAGGATGTCTTCTTTGATTACTACCCATATAATTTAACCTATCTGCTTTTTCAGCAATTTTAAAGGCTTTTGACAGAGAAATGTTATCAAATAAGGTTAGACGTTTCCAGGCTTCAACATTGTTTTCAATGGAGTCTGTGTAATCTAAAACACTTATCTGACTTCTTTTCTTTTTATTTAATTTTAAATATAAAGTTTTATACTTAATATTAAAATCTTTGATTCTTTCATTTCTCTTAATTCTTAGAGCACGTAGCTCTCTTAATAAATTATTTTGATCCTCCCTAATGCCATAAAATTCTTCTATAGCTTTTACAATTCTATTAAGGGAAGGATAAGCCTTATTCTTTTTATCAATTTCTTTATCTTCTTCATTATCATCATCCTCATCTTCATCATTAATATCCTTATAATTATCATCATCATCATCATCATCATCATCACTATCATCATCTTTATTATTATCATCCATTAATTCTTGGATGACTTTCCTGGTTTCACCAATTGAGGTTAAAACACAGGCATAAAATATAATCTTGGAGTCTTCAACATGTTCAAGCTTTATCCAAAGCTCTAAATCAGACTTCCAAGTTTTAACATCTAAATTTTCTTTGGATATTTTTTCAATATCCTTAAGTTCCTTTTTTAAATCTTTAAAATTAATTGTACTCATTTAAAAAAAAAAAAAACACACTTTTAAAAAAAATAAAATAAAAAAAATTGTTTTATTAATTATTTAATTGCTATATTTTTATTTATTTATTTATTTATTTACAATTAAAATTATATATTTAAGTAATTTATATCTCTAGTGAGACGTTTCCGGCTAGTGTATATTTAATTTTGCTATATACACCCGTACTCCCCCTCCTGGACACTAGAATAAATATAAATTAATAAACTAGTTGGAGTGTTCACTATTCTTTCAAGCTAATAACCCCTTTCGTTTATCTTTACTTAAAAAAAAAATATATACAATTATTTACAAAAAAAATTTTTTTTTTAATATAGCAATTAAAAATATTTAAAAACACAAAAATTAATATTATTTTTTTTTTTTTTTTTTTTTTTTTTTTTTTTTTTTTTTTTTTTTTTTTTTTTTTTTTTTTTATTTATTTATTTATTTGTTATCGGTTATTATTACAATATTTACAATTACAATTACAATTACAATTATTATTAAGTTTATATAATTACAACTTAAAAAAAAACAAATAAACTTAATTAAAAACAAGGTAAATTAACAAACCTAATACAACTTGAAAAACCGCTATCTATTACAACTGCCGACCACGCAGAGGGACCTTAGTATTTCGGTATACTAAGTGAATTTGCCTGAGTCAAGTGGAGGAGCACCCAAACCGTGTTGAACGTATAATGGGTGATCTATAGGGTAATTTCTGCTTCCCAACAGTATTTACCGCTATATCTAATCGGGGTTCGATTAGTTCGTAACCGGCCCCTCTCCAAACACCTGATTAAACCACTCGCAATTATAGAATTATCTATAACTGCTTAGTACGCAGTAAACTCAGTATATAGTTTTATTTGGAGCACGCGAAGACCAAATAAAACTGATGTTAATTTTTATTACTACCACAACAACAATCACAACAACAACACCAACCACAACAACAACACAAAAACCGATAACAATAAAAAAAATTTGATGATGATGAATGTAAAAGTGTGAAAATTTTTTTTTTTTTTTTTTTTTTTTTTTTTTTTTTTTATGTTTTTAATTTAATTTAATTTAATTTAATTCTATTAAATTTAATTTAAAAAAATTATTCTCATAATTCCAAAAAAAAAAAATAAGTCCTAGTAGTTCCAATTTCCTTCTTGGTCTTCTTCTTCTTGGTCTTCTTCTTGGTCTTCTTCTTGGTCTTCTTCTTGGTCTTCTTCTTGGTTTTCTTCTTGGTTTTCTTCTTGGTTTTCTTCTTGGTCTTCTTCTTGGTCTTCTTCTTGGTTTTCTTCTTGGTCTTCTTTTTCTTGGTCTTCTTCCACTTGGTCTACTTCTTGGTCTTCTTTTTCTTGGTCTTCTTCCACTTGGTCTACTTCTTCTTCTTCTTCTTGGTCTTCTTCCACTTGGTCTACTTCTTCTTCTTCTTCTTCTTCTTCTTCTTCTTCTTCTTCCCCGATATCTCCACCAATTTTGGTAGACTCGGGGTTGACACTTAGATATTTAAAATCAAGCAGGGGGGGACGGGTATTACCCTGCTTTGATTTTAAATAAAAAAAAAAATAATTCTTTATTAAAAGTTATTTATTTTTTTTTTTTATTAATATAAAATTTTATTATTTAAAGTACACATATTTAATTTTTAAGAAATTGTTACAATATTTATATTTTTTTATAAATTTAAAGTATAATTAATTGTTTATAATTTAAGTAATTTTATAGAATTATTGAATTAATTTTATATCAATAATTCATTTTTGTTTTAATTTTTATAAATATAATAATATAATATTCAAATATAATTTAATTAAAAATAATTATAAAATAAATATATAGAAAATAGTTTTTACTATTTTCTTTGATATTTTTAAGTTAAATAAATTGTTTTTAAAGATTAATATAATAAATTTAATAATCTTTAATTATTTTAAATAATACTTGTAATTATTTTCAAAAACAAAATAAAATTTTTATAATACTTAATAAATTTGATAATATTTAAATAATAATTTTTATAATAAGTAATAATTTTTAATAATAATTTTTAATAATAAATTTAATTAATAATCTTAATAATTTTATAATAATATTTAATAGTTATAATATATAAATTTTTATAATAATATTTAATAATTTTAATAATTTTATAATATTAATAATTTATAATAATTTTTAGAATAATATTTAATTAATAATTTTAATAATTTTATAATAATTTTTATAATAATATTTAATTAATAGTTTTAATAATTTAGTATCTTAAAAGTATAATTTTAATATTTACAATTGTATTTTAATATACATATATTTAATAATATAACAATAAAATAATTAATTAAAATTTATTTACATTATTTACAAGTTAAAATTAATTTATATCAAAATAAATTAAATTTACGATGAGGTTTAGGTTATGAAGAATATAGGAAAGTACAATTTAGTAAAGAATTATTAATAATAAAATAAAGGTTATTAATTCATTCTTTACCAAATATGTTAAGGTTTTAGAGAATTAAATAAAAATAAAGTAAGAAACACAAATTTTATTTATTTATTTATTATTTTTATTTATAAATTTATTTTATTAAATTTATTATTTTTTTGATGATATTTAAAAATTAGTAGCAAAATTTACAACTATTTATACTTTTTTCAAGGCATAAAAGTTGTTCTTGCCACTAAATTACATTTTATTTATTTTTTTTTTTATAAAAACTATTAAATTTAAATTGATTTTTATAATTAATTATATAAAATTTAATTATAACAATATAAATAAAATACATTTATAATATTAATAAAACATTTTTTTTTTTTTTTTTTTTTTTTTTTTTTTTTATTTATTTATTTATTTAAAAATATCTAAAATATTACTAATAAGAATTTATTTAATTGGCTATAATTTTTATTACAATCTGTTAAAATATTCAAATAAAAATAAAAATACTATTCTAATATAAAGGTTTTTAATAAAATAAAATATTTTTCAATATAAAATAAAACATTTCGATATAAAATTTTATAATAAAAAGTTAAAATATAATATATAAATTTTTAATTATCAATATATAAAAATATTATTAATATAAATTTTCATTATTAATATAAAAAAAATAAGATTTATTATTAATATTGCTAATATAAGTTTTAAAAAAATAAAAATATTACTATTAATATAAGATTTAATATAAAAATATAAAGTTTAATATAATTTTTGATTTAATTTTTGATCTTTGGATTTAAAAATTTATTAAAGTACAAAAATAATAATGTACACATAATGTATTAGAAATAAATCGTAGATTTAATTAAGAATGCATTATTTAGTACATTCTTATCAAGATGCCCCGACGAAGACTCAAGCTTCTCTGTAAGCGGAGTTAAACTTTACTAAATTTTTAAAGTGAACATTCCTATCGAGTTGCTTTCCAGTCTTCTGATCGATTAGGGTTGCCGTGTTGAATTGAATTTTTAAAATTTTAAATAGTCCATTGTAATATGGTTCTAGCTTAGTGCGGCTAAAGTTTCTAACAAGAACAAGATCACCAGCCTTTAATTCTTTTCCTTTTTTCATACTTATTTGTTCTTCTCGTCTTGTTGCCCAATACTTGTTAGCATTCTTCACATTTTCGCATGCTTCTCTAGTCCATTGATAATGACGAACAAATTTTTCCATTAAAATTTCATCATATGATTTACCTGCATTTTCAATTGTTCTTATGGCTATATCATAAGGCTGTTGGTCTTCTCTTCCATATACTAATTCAAAACTAGAATGTCCAGTAGCTGTATTTTTGGTAGTTCGAAGTGCCCATAAAGCAGAAGGTAAAACTTCATCCCAATCTTGATTTTTCCTTCCTAATAAACGGAGTAATTTTCCAATTTCTTTATTTCGATTTTCAGTAAGGCCATTTGATTCAGGGTGGTAAGTAGCTACAAATTTAACATATACATCATAAAGATCAAGAAAGATTTTAGTCATGTCAGAAGTGAATTGGACTCCATTATCAGTAGTAATAACTTGAGGTACACCATGTCTTGCAAAAACGTTTATTAAAAATTTAATTATATCAGAGGAAGTTATGTTTTCAGTGGGTTCGGCTTCAACCCATTTGGTAAAGTAATCAACAGTTACTATAATATATTTATTATTATTTCTTGTTTTTGGTAACGGTCCTATAATATCTAATCCTAAATGCACAAAGGGACCCTCTACTTTAGTTGGATGGTTTTCGGTTGGTTCTGGATATGGTTGAGGACGATTTAACTGGCATTTTTCACAATTACTAACAATTCTTTTGATATCTTTAATCATATGATTCCAATAAAAGTTTTTCTTAAGTCTTTGATATGTTTTGTAATATCCTTCGTGGCCAATATTATGAGCTTCTAAAATTAATTTAAATTTTTCATTTTCATCCGTTATTAATTTTCTATAATTTCCATTGTCGATAAAGTAATCTTCACCATCAATAACAGTAAACTTTTCATTAATAAATTCCTTTATAACTTTAGATAATAATTCTTCATTATTTCCATTAGTAATTTTTGTTAATAATATCTTTCTCTCTTCCTTACTTTTCATTCTTGAAAGAGCATCAGCTAACACATTCTTTTTGCCTGATTCATATTTTATATTAATTCCAAGCATACTAGCGGTTAGACACCATCTTGTTTGCCTTGCATTCAAAGGTTCTTTATTCTTAAATAAACCAACTAATGGTTTATGATCTGTGTAAATAGTTGTAGGTAATGGATTTCCTTCAATATAAGATTTAAATTTAGTCATACAGTAAAACAAAGCGGTTCCTTCCAAATCTGTGATACCATAATTCTTTTCAGCTTTCTTCAAACTTCTACTTATAAAATGTATTGGATGCTCCTTACCGGTTTCTTCTTCTTTTTGTAAAAGAACTCCACCAATTCCATTATACGAAGCATCAGTTCTAATGATAAAAGGTTTGTCAAATGACGGAAATTTTAAAATAGGTGCATTGATTAATTTTTCTTTTAGGAGTTCAAAGCTTTCTTGTTGTTCTTTATTCCATTCATATTTAGTATTCTTTTTCAATAATTTACATAAAGGTGAGGTAATTTGAGCATATTTAGGGATAAAGTCACGATAATACCCTATTGCTCCTAGAAATGATCTTAATTCATGAATTGATGAAGGGGCTTCCCACTTCTTAATAGCTGTTATTTTACTTTCCATGGGACTTAATCCTTTAGTAGTAAGTTTGTGACCTAATACATCAACTTCAGTTTGAAGAAAATGGCACTTTTCAATATTAATTTTTAACTTGTTTTCTTTAAATACTTCTAATACTTGCTTAATATGAATTAAATGTTCTTCGATACTTTTTGAATAGATCAAAACATCATCAATAAATACATAAACAAATTCACCAATAAAAGGGAATAAAATTTTATTCATTTCTCTTTGGAAGGTTGAGGGAGCTCCAGTAAGTCCAAAAGGCATAACCTTAAATTGATAATTTCCAAACTTAGTAGTGAAAGTGGTTACTTCAACGCTTTCTTCATCCATTAAGATTTGGTGAAAACCAGAAAATAAATCAAGAGTTGTAAATATTTTAGCTCCTCCGAGACTATCAAAAATTTCATCTATATATGGAACTGAATAAGAATCTTTTTCTGTCATATCATTGACTTTTCGGTAGTCAATGCACAAGCGCCACTTTCCATTGTGTTTTAGAATAAGTACTACTGGAGATGACCATTCTGAACAGGATGGTTCTATCAATCCTTTCTTAATAAGTTTTGTAAGTTCTTCTTTTAAGATATCTGATTTTAATTTAGTTAACCTATAACTTCTTAATTTTACTGGCTTTGAATTTGCTTTCAAACGGATCTTATGTGGTGAAAGTTTAGAAGGAGTTAGTTCTTCTGTTGAAGTGGCAACTATGTCAATCATTTCTTTGAGAATTTTAATAATTTGTTCTTTATAATCTTTATTTAAGGTACTTAAAAATTCATCACTCTCAATAAATTCCATTGGAGTTAATTCCTTTATAATTTCCTTTTCATTATTCGTTTCTTTAACTTTTCTAATAGTGCAGATTATACTTTCTTCATCATAATATTGATTATTTATTTTAGCTATTTCTTCGTATTCACTTTCTGACAAAAGTTTACATAGACTGTTTAAGGTTGGATGAATAAATAAACAATGATCGATTTGAGTTTTAAAGTTTATTAACATATCATAAAATGAGTCTTCTTTCTCAATAATTCTAAAGTCCGCATTAAATTCATAATTATTAATTTTTACTGGTAATCGAACAATAATTCCTTCCGAGTATTCTTCATCTTGTGTTTCTAGTTGGATTCTTCCACGACTTTTTCCAACTGTTTCATATTCACCAGGTAATTTATCAAAATACTGCTTAGTAACGATGCTTAGGTTACTACAAGAATCAATTAAAAGTTTTCCTATTACTCCGTCAACACTTGCATCAACCATTGCTAAGTCTTCTTCGGCTACTTCATTACTTTTACTTATGTAGCTATGATCATAGTTATTCACTAATAAAGTTCGTGCTATTACATTGTCTACAGTTCCAATTATTTTAGATTTTTCTAACTTTAAACCTTGAGTTAATTGTGAACGAATTTTCGGACATGCATTCAAGAGTTGACCTATCGTAATACTGGATTTAAGATTATTTAAATCATCCATAATATTGTAAGGTTCTTTATTATTCATCATTTTGATATTCCTTTTTACTAACTGAGTATTTTCATTATTAGTTTCTTTAGTTTTTGTTGAAATTAATTTTTCCAAAGTATTAGTTTTATTTTGTTGATTATCTTTATTCATTTCTAGATCTTCTATTTCATTATCGATTACAAGTATATCTTCAGATTCAACTTTTTCCTTTCCTTTTGATGAATAATTGTTGTTTTCTTCTTTACTTTCTCTTACTCTTGTTATATTTCTTAATTCCTTTTCTTTTTGTTTTTCTTTGTTAATATTTGGTTGAGTTAAAATTGAAGGAAGTATTTGATTTTTATAAACTTTATTTGGTTTATTATGTAGCTCATTTTCTTTCTTCTTTCTTAAAGCAGGAGTTGCGATAGGACGTGGATTATCTTTTAAACTTTTATGTACTTTCTTGGAATTATTTTCTTCTTTTTCGCTGTTATTATCATTCATTTTTCTTTTTATAGCATTTATAATGATATCATCCTCACTTTCAGTTGTGTCACTAAAATCAGATTCTTCAGATTCTTCATTAAAGGAATTATTATCAATTGGAGAATTCTTAGTAAAAGTATTATTTTGTAAATTATTTAATGAAGCTATTGTTTTGTCATTGGGAGTGCTTCTGCTCCCATTTAAAAGTTTAAAGACTTTTTGGAATATATTTCTTTTTTATTTTTTTCCATAATCTTATTTAATTGAGGGCAATAGTATGAGTAATGACCTTCTTCCTTACAGAAGAAGCAAGTTTTAACAGATAAATTTCTCATTTTCTGGGTTGATTCTTCTACAATATCTTGAGGTTTCAGTTTATTATTTGTTTGACTTGTTTGGAAAGTTTCGTTTCTTCTTTTAGGATAAAGTCTTGAAGTAGTACTGTTTTGATTATTTTGATTATGCTGGGAATTATTAACATTATAGGTATTAATATTATTGTTCCTTACAGAAAGTCTATCTACTTTCTCGGCAATTTTGAAAGCTTTATCTATACTTATATCATCTTTAAGGGATAATTTCTTCCAGGCTTCATAATTATTTTGAATAGAATCAATATAATCTAGTACACCAATGCGCTTTCTTCTCTTTTTATCAAGTTTAGTGTACAAAGTTCTATATCTTACATTAAAGTCTTTAATCTTTTCGTTTCTTTTAATTCGCATTGCACGAAGTTCTTTAAGAAGTAAATTTTGGTCTTCTTTAATACCGTAAAAATTTTCAAGACTTGAAATAATTTTTTCAAGGGAAGGAAATTTAATATCATCATCAACATTTTCTTCTTCATCATCATCTTCTTCTTCATCTGATGAATCATCACTTTCATCATCACTATCTTCTCCCAAATCTTCAATAACGCGTTGTACTTCACCAGAGCTGGTAAGTAAACAAGCATTAAATATTGTTTCTGGATCTGTGATACCTTGTATCTTGATCCAAAGTTTTAATTCAGTAGCCCAGGACTTAATATCTAAATTGTCCTTGCTAAGTTTCACAATATCTCTCAATTCTTTTTTCAATTCTTTAAAGCTCAAAGTTGTTTCCTTGGACATTTTGTTTAAATATTTCTTGTTGTATATTAATGAGGTGATTAAATAAGAATAAATTTGGAAATACAACTTTAAAAATATAATTTAATAGGTAATTTAATATCGAATCAATTTTTAAAACAATATATTTTAGTAACTTTTGAAAATAATAATTTTATTTGCTTTCTTTAGTAGATATAAGCTCGAAATCCTTATCGACAACTTAGTAGAAATTATAAAGCACGAGGTTCTTTTCGACTACTTTATTAAGAATAATTTTTAAGTTCGAAATCTTTATCGACAACTCAATGGAATAATTTTAAGTTCGAAATCTTTATCGACAACTTAATAGAATATTTTTCAAGCTCGAAATCTTTATCGACCACTTGAATTTTGCAATTTAGTATATTTGTAGTAATAAATTTAGAAGCAAAGTTTTATTTATTATTTTCACCTTTCAAAAATTTTTCTTTTTAAACGATAAATATTGTATTGTTATAGCTAATAAAATTATTAATTAATTATAATTATTAAACACAAAAAATAATCTTTATTGTCGTACAATCTGATAGTACACACTGTCTGACGTGCAGCTTACCTAATGGTGTCATGCCACGCGTGTGCCACGATTACTATATTCAATATAAAATATAGCAGTTCAGAGCCTACTAGCCCAATTACTATGTAAGATAAACTTAATCCGATAATCTATGTACGGAATAAAAAAAATTTTAAAAGTATTCAATAATATTTTTATTAACTAATAAAAATTAACTAAAAACACAATATTTTCAAAGTAAATTAAGATTCTATTACAGGAATTATATAACAAATAAAGTACCAGTAATAAAAAAAAATAAAAAAAATTTAAATGGCGAAGTTAGCCAAAGTCTGATACTTTATATAATAAAGTGCCTTATAACTAGCACAAAGAAAAATAAAAAAAAATATAAAAAAAAAAAAATCTTACGCCTTCGGTGACGTAAGCTCCTTATTCGCCAGTGCTTGGAAAGTACCCGCACCTTCGTGTGTTGAAACGTTGAAGGCTGAACTATTATTACCGGGTCGGTAACCAAATACCTTCGTCTACTTTCCAATTAATTCCCAAAATAACTATTATCCAATAACCTACTATGAATAATAGATATTTTGTTGTTTTCTGGAAATACACTGTGTATGAGCTCTATCCGCTCCTTGTTATAATTTACAATCTTTTTTTTTTTAGAATCTTAATTTTACTTATTTAAAAAAAAATTTTTTTTTTTATATATATATCAAACAAGCGCCATAGGTTAATCAAAGGATTAACGACTTACTTGTTTATCAATATAAAATAAAAAAAAAATTAAAAAAAAAATCTATGTTATTTACTATTATTTCTATTTAATTCCCCGATATCTCCACCATATAAATGTTAAGGTTTTAGAGAATTAAATAAAAATAAAGTAAAGAAACACAAATTTTATTTATTTATTTATTATTTTTATTTATAAATTTATTTTATTAAATTTATTATTTTATTGATGATATTTAAAAATTAGTAGCAAAATTTACAACTATTTATACTTTTTTCAAGGCATAAAAGTTGTTCTTGCCACTAAATTACATTTTATTTATTTTTTTTTTTTATAAAAACTATTAAATTTAAATTGATTTTTATAATTAATTATATAAAATTTAATTATAACAATATAAATAAAATACATTTATAATATTAATAAAACATTTTTTTTTTTTTTTTTTTTTTTTTTTTTATTTATTTATTTATTTAAAAATATCTAAAATATTACTAATAAGAATTTATTTAATTGGCTATAATTTTTATTACAATCTGTTAAAATATTCAAATAAAAATAAAAATACTATTCTAATATAAAGGTTTTTAATAAAATAAAATATTTTTCAATATAAAATAAAACATTTCGATATAAAATTTTATAATAAAAAGTTAAAATATAATATATAAATTTTTAATTATCAATATATAAAAATATTATTAATATAAATTTTCATTATTAATATAAAAAAAATAAGATTTATTATTAATATTGCTAATATAAGTTTTAAAAAAATAAAAATATTACTATTAATATAAGATTTAATATAAAAATATAAAGTTTAATATAATTTTTGATTTAATTTTTGATCTTTGGATTTAAAAATTTATTAAAGTACAAAAATAATAATGTACACATAATGTATTAGAAATAAATCGTAGATTTAATTAAGAATGCATTATTTAGTACATTCTTATCAAATATGGTATGGTTCATATAATTTTAGGAATATAATAATAATTAACACAAATAATAAAATTACAATAAAAAAAAATAATTTGTTTTAAAATCAATATTTATTTATTTAAATTTATAAAAGAAAAATAATAATATAATTATTTATTTAATAAAAAGAAAGTTATTCCTTATATTTTATTTCACTAAAATTACATGTATTTATATTTTTTTATCAAATTAAAATTTGTAAAGCCTAACTATTTTTTTAATAAACTAATTACTAATTATTTTTATAAATAAAACATTTAAATTGAAATTGAATTATTATTTTAGTTAATAATATTATTGTTATAAATAGTAGTTATATATTATTGAATTATTAATTATTTAATAATAGTTTAATACTAATATATATAAAATAAAAATAAAGAGATTATACAGAATATTTTATTGTGGTTTAGTTAAATTTAGTAATTAAAAATAAATTTAAATTGATAACGAAAATTTTAATAACTAATTAAATAGATTTGATTATTTTCAATATAACATAATACAAAAGAAATATAATATTAATATATTAAGTGGGCAAGGACAATATTCTTGGCTAAAGATTTTTAATACATTATAATGGAATCGGATCGATAATTCAAAAAGGAATTATAAGTTAATTAGTGATTTATTAACTTAAGATTTCTATTTAGTAATATTTGAAGAATATTGGAAAGTTCCAATTATATAGAATAGAATAATCTATAAGGTTAGAATAATTTATATTATTCTAGCACAATTAGTATTATTTGTTCATTCTGTATTAAGATGCCCCCGCTAAGACTCAAGCTAGGTAGAAGCTGAGTTAAACTTGACAATATTTTTCAAATGAACATTACGATTCATTTGTATATTAGTAGAAGGATCAGCTAAAGTGACTGTATTGAATTGTTTCTTTACCACTTTCATAGGTCCAACAAAGTAAGGTTCTAATTTAGTTCGATTAAAATTTCTTACTAGTACTAAATCACCTGGTTTTATTCTTTTAGCTTGATTCATACTGGTCTTTTCTTCTCTCCTAGTAGCCCAATATTTCGAAGCATTTTTGATATTAGATGCGGCCTCCATTACCCATTGGTAGTGTGATACAAATTTTTCCAGTAGAATTTCGTCAGAAGACTTATTTATACCCTTAGTTGGTCTGGCAGCAATGTCAAAAGGTTGTTGGTCCTCCCTTCCATAAACTAATTCAAAACTTGAATGGTTGGTGATTGAGTTTTTAGTAGTTCTTAAAGCCCAAAGTGCAGATGGTAAAATTTCATCCCATTCTTTGTGTTGTTGTCCTAGTAATCGTAATAATTTTCCAATTTCTTTATTACGATTCTCAACTAAACCATTGCTTTCAGGATGATATGGAGTGATAAATTTAACATATACATCATATAAATCAAGGAAGATTTTTGTCATATCTGATGTAAATTATGTTCCATTATCAGTAGTGATAATTTGAGGTACACCGTGTCGAGCAAATACATTAATTAAAAATTTTATCACATCCTGAGAAGTAACATTTTCAGTGGGCTCTGCCTCAACCCATTTAGTAAAATAATCAACCACAACGATTATATATTGATTATTATTTCTGGTTTTACTTAGAGGTCCTATAATGTCCAATCCTAAGTGTGTAAATGGTCCTTCCACTTCAGTTGGTTTATCTTCCGTTGGTTCAGGGTATGGTTGAGATTTATTTAATTGACATTTTTCACATTTACCTATAATTCGCTTAATGTCATTAACCATATTGTTCCAATAGTAGCTCTTTTTCAAACGTTGGTATGTCTTGTAATAGCTTTCGTGTCCTATACTGTGTGCTTGAAAAATTAATTGAAGTTTTTCTTTTGTATCTGTAACTAATTTTCTATAATTATTGCCATCAACAAAGTAGTCCACACCATCAATTGTCGTAAATTTTTCTTCAATAAATTCCTTAATGGTTCTTGAAAGCAGGTTTTCATCTTGTTCCTTGATAATTTGTGTTGTTAAGACAACTTTTTCTTTTTCATTTTTCATTCTTGATAAAGCATCTGCGACAACATTATTCTTTCCAGTTTCATATCGTAAATCAATTCCTAACATACTGACAGTCAAACACCATCTAGTATGACGAGAATTTTGTGGTTCCTTACTTTTAAGTAATCCGATTAATGGTCTATGATCTGTATATACTATAGTTTGCTTAGGATTTCCCATAATATAAGATTTTAATTTATTAATACAGTAAATTAGAGCAGCACCTTCTAGATCCGTAATTCCATAATTCTTTTCCGATTTAGATAAACTTCTACTAATATAATGAACCGGATGCTCCTTTCCAGTTTCATCATCCTTTTGTAAAAGCACACCGCCTATTCCATCATAGGAAGCATCTGTTCTTATAATAAATTCTCTATCAAATCTAGGAAATCTTAATATTGGGGCATTGATTAATCTTTCCTTAAGAATTTTAAAACTTTCTTCTTGTTCCATTTTCCATTCAAACTTAATACCTTTTCTTAATAGAGTGCAGAGAGGAGCAGTAACTTTTGCAAAGTCCTTAATAAAATTTCTATAATATCCAATGGCTCCTAAAAATGATCGAAGTTCATGAATGTTAGAGGGAGCCTTCCATTCTTTAATAGCTTCAACTTTGTTTTTCAATGTACTTAAACCTTCTGAGGATACTTTATGTCCAAGTACTTCTACTTCAGTTTGCATGAAAGAACACTTTTCGATATTGATTTTTAACTTATGTTCCTTGAATATTTCTAAGACTTGTTTAAGATGTTCTAGGTGTTCTTCTTCAGTTCTTGAGTAGATTAAAATATCATCTATAAAGTTATAGACGCATTTTCCTATTAATGGAAATAGTATACGGTTCATTTCTCTTTGGAATGTAGCTGGAGCACCTGTTAAACCGAAGGGCATTACCTTGAATTGGTAGTTTCCGAACTTAGTTGTAAAGGTAGTGATTTCAACACTATCATCATCCATTAATATTTGATGATAACCGGAATAAAGATCTAATGTTGAGAAGATTTTTGCTCCATCTAAGCTATCAAAAATTTCCTCAATATTTGGTAAAGAATAAGAATCCTTCTTAGTTGCTTCATTTACTTTCCTATAGTCAATACACAGGCGCCATTTACCGTTCTTTTTAGGCACAAGTACTACTGGTGATGACCATTCTGAACATGAAGGTTCAATTAATCGTTTATATATGAGTTTGGTTAATTCTTCTTTTAAGATATCTGTTTTTAATTTACTAAGTCGATAAAATTTTTGTTTAATAGGTTTAATCCTTCCTTAAGAATAATTTTGTGTGGTGATAAATCTGAAGGTGTTAATTCTTCAGAAGAAGTTGCAATTATATCAATATATTCTTCAAGTAATTTAGTAATAGCTTCTCTATAATTTGAATTAATTGTACTTTGAAAAACTGTGTCATATATATATTTTATGGGTGGTAATCCTTCAATCGTTTTCAATTGTTGCTTAGCTTCTTGGTGATTCAATGCTTTGATTACACATAATAATTTTTCTTCGTCATCATATTCATTATTAATAGGTGCAATTTCTTCAATTAAACCTTGATCATTAAATCGACAAAGACTATATCTAATTGGATGTATAAATAACTGGTTATCAATTTGAGTTTTGAGGTTGATTAATATATCATAGAATGGATCCTCCTTGTCTATAATTCTACACGTAACAAGTAGTTCTAGTTCATTAATTTTTACGGGAACTTTGATTAACACATCTTCTAAGTAATCATCATTCATCGTTGCTAAACGTATTCGTCCTGCACTAACTCCTATAGGTTCATACTGATAAGGTAATTTATCTAAAAATTGCTTTGTGATAATACTTAAGTTGCTACATGAATCTATTAAAGCCTTACCACGAACTCCATCTACTATTACATCAACCATAGCAATATCATCTTCTTGTGGTTCATGATGTTTACTTTTATATGTATGATCTATATTGTTCGTTATTATTGTAGTAGCACACATATTATCCACTGCACCTGAAATTTTAGTATTATTCTTTTCTAATTTAAGTCCTTGTGATACTTGAGACCGTATCTTTGGAGCAACGTCCAATAATTGTCCAAATGTAATATTGCAATTACTGGAGTTTAAATCTTTGATCACGTCATAACTATCACAATCAGTTTGCATTTGTATTCTTTTTGGAATTCTAGTTGGCATAATTTCAGTTGACTTTTCTGATGATTTTTCTTGAATTAATTTATTTAAAGTTTGTTTAGAATTATTTCCTTCCTGAGAAGCTTCTTCATTAATAATATTAACAATACTATTTTTATTATTTTCCACAGAAGTACTAGTACTAGCTCTTTCCTTATCTCTTAGCTCTTTCTCAATCCTCTTTTCTTTCTCTATTCTGGGTTGAGCCATAATCGAAGGATGTAATTGAGTTGTTGGCTTTTTGACTGGTCGCGATGTTCCCCTTAATTGATTTTCTTTTTGTTTTCGTAAACCTGGAGTAACTATTGGCTTAGGATCATCTCTTAGACCACGGTGAACCCTCTTTCCTCTTTGGTCACTAGTCTCTTCATCTTTAGGATTTGCCTTTCTCTTTATAACGTTTACTAAGTAATTCAATTCTTTGGAACCATCCGACTCATCATCAAAATCTTCGTAATAATCCGTAGTAGTACCTTCTTGGAAATCAGCAATTTCTTCATAATCATCATCTTCTTTTAAGTCAACTGTTTTGGGACGATGGCAGACTGAAGCAATTTTTTTGACGATGGGAGTGCTTCTACTCCCTTTTAGTGGTTTAAATGATTTTCATAAAACTTCTTGCGGTTATTTTCCAATATAGAATTAATTTAGGACAGTTTCGTTTGGTATGTCCTTCATTGCTACAAAACCAGCAAGTACTAATTTTCATTTCTTTCATCTTGTTAGTGAGATTTTCTATAGATACATTTTTGTGGGTTTTTGGTTTGTTAAAATCATTTGAAATGTTCTTATTAAAATTACTTTTAGAGTTAAGGAGATTGTAACGAGTCTTATCATAATATTCAGTACTATTTTTAATAGATAAACGATCAACTTTTTCAGCTATAGCGAATGCTTTGGTAATAGAAATATTGTCTTTAAGCATAACCTTTCTCCATGCGTCAGGATTATTGGTTAAGGAATCTGCATAATCTAAAACACTAATTTTTCTTCTTCTCTTTTTATCCAATTTATGGTACAAAGATCTATAACGGACATTAAAATCTTTAACTTTCTCGTTCTTCTTTATTTTCATGGAACGCAATTCTCGTAACAAGTTGGTTTGATCTTCTTTAAGTCCATAGAAAGTCTTCAGATGATTTATGATTTCATCAAGGCTTGGGTAGGTGGTAGTAGATTCACTTTCTTCATCATCTTCTCCTTCACTATCGCTATCGAAATCAGAATCTTCATCTTCAGTAAGGTCATTTCCATCTTCTAGTTCTTGGATAATTTCTCCTTGGTTCTCCAGAAGCCGTTAATATACAAGCAGTAAAAATAGTTTCAGGATCACTTGATATGTTGGTATTTTATCCATGCCTTTAACTCATTTGCCCAGGAAGTTGATGTCAAGGTTTTGTTTAGTAAGCTTTTCAAAATCTTTTAATTCTTTCTTTAATTCTCTGAAGCTAAGCTTACTTTCTGGAGTACTCTCTGTTGGAGTACTGGAAGTACTGGATGTTCTATAAAATAAAATTTATTGTATCTATAGAATGCTAAACCTCGTAATGTATAAATTGTTTATAAAAAAGTAAAAATAAAAAAATTAAAAAAAAAAAAAATCTTTTAACTAATAAAATTATTAATTATTTATTATTATTAATACTTATTAAATTATAATAATCGTGCAATCTGATAGTACACACTGTCTGACGTGCAGCTTACCTCTTAGAAAGGTGTCATGGCCAGAGTGTGCCACGGTTACTATTTTCAATATAAAAAATAGGCAGTCCAGAGCCTACTAGCCCAATTACTATGTAGGATAAACTTAACCGGAAATCTATGCACGAATATTAGTTTAATTAATATTAAGTAATAGTTTTACAATTAATAATAATTAGTTTAAAAATATAAAAATTGTTTTCTTTTTTAATAAAAAATATTTGTTTTATTCGAAAAATTATTTATTAATATTATAATTTTATCCCCAATGTATTAATTTATTATTATATTCCCGATATCTCCACCAATTTTTCATGGTATGGTTCATATAATTTAGGAATATTAATATAAAATTAACACAAATAATAAAATTACAATAAAAAAAAAATAATTGTTTTGAAAATCAATATTTATTTATTTAAATTTATAAAAGAAAAATAATAATATAATTATTTATTTAATAAAAAGAAAGTTATTGATTATATTTTATTTCACTAAAATTACATGTATTTATATTTTTTTATCAAATTAAAATTTGTAAAGCCTAACTATTTTTTAATAAACTAATTACTAATTATTTTTATAAATAAAACATTTAAATTGAAATTGAATTATTATTTTAGTTAATAATATTATTGTTATAAATAGTAGTTATATATTATTGAATTATTAATTATTTAATAATAGTTTAATACTAATATATATAAATAAAAATAAAGAGATTATACAGAATATTTTATTGTGGTTTAGTTAAATTTAGTAATTAAAAATAAATTTAAATTGATAACGAAAATTTTAATAACTAATTAAATAGATTTGATTATTTTCAATATAACATAATACAAAAGAAATATAATATTAATAGAGTAAGTGGGCAAGGACAAGATTCTTGGCTAAAGATTTTTAATACATTATAATGGAATCGGATCGATAATTCAAAAAGGAATTATAAGTTAATTAGTGATTTATTAACTTAAGATTTCTATTTAGTAATATTTGAAGAATATTGGAAAGTTCCAATTATATAGAATAGAATAATCTATAAGGTTAGAATAATTTATATTATTCTAGCACAATTAGTATTATTTATTCATTCTGTATTAAATATGATACGATATTTTATTAAATACCGTATATGTTAGTTGGGCGTTTGTGCAAAAGGGAATTACTCCAAGAATATTATATTACAATAATTATATTTACTTTTTAGTTATTTATCTTTTATTATTTTATTTATTATATTTATCATAAAAAAAAATACATGTTTTATTATTATTCCTTAAAAAAAAGAAAATATTTATTTATAAATTATTTTCATAATTATATTTTTACTAATTTTATAAATTTTATTTATCGAAACACTAAAATTAATTAATAATATAAATATTTATAACTTTTTACTTATAACTATTAATTCATATTGTTTAACATTATTTAAAAATTATTTTAATATTAACATCAATTTAATTAAACATTCAATCTCCGTTATAATTAATATAACTAATTTTACTATATTATCAACAATTCTTTTAATATTTTTAATATTATTATTTAATTTAATATTTTAATAATTAATAATAATAAATTATCTTTAATAATATATTAATAATATATTTTAAGATTCATTATATAAAATTAATTTTTAATAAATATTTATATTAATAATTTTTCTAAATAATTTTTCTATTATTTTCTATTATTTTTACTGGACATGCATCAAATATATTATGATTTGTTTGAATAGTGTAGTGGTTATCACGCGTCCTTCACACGGACGAGGTCCCGGGTTCAAACCCCGGTTCAAGCAATAATTTTTTAAGAGCTATAATTTTTAACTAATAAATAGTATTACAAATTATTTATAAATGCATAAAACATTGAATATAAATAATATATATATATTAATATGTATTTTTTTTTTTTTTTTTTTTTTTTTTTTTTTTTTTTTTTTCAATTATTTAATTATTTATTTTATTTTAAATAATTTTTATTATTTTTATATATGAAAAATAATAATTTTATGAAAAATGGGAAATCAACCAAGTAAAAAAAGTGAAAATAAAAAAACAAAAAAAAGCAAACCTGTAAAAGAAAACGAAGAAATTGTTAAAGAACAAAAAGGAGTAGTTGATACTAAAGTTAAATATTTAGATGAATATCCTTTATTAAGTTTATTTTCAACAAGTGAGAAAAAAATATTAAAAAATTATTTTTAACC
>JACVTC010000475.1:0-5000 GCA_016946835.1 Neocallimastix lanati (nom. inval.)
TACATTCGATTCAAAAGGTTATTGATTATGGTTGTAATGTTGGAAATTTATTAGAAGTTTTGAAAAACAATAGTGACTATGAAGAGATAATAGCTGTTGATAATGACGAGAATGTTTTAAAAGAAGCTTATGAAAAAAGTAAAGTAACGAAATATTTTATGGTTTATTTGAAAACAAAACCATTAAACATTAAGCTTCTTAAAGGTATATTATAGTAAAATAGTTAAATAATAATCTATAAAAATAATTATATATCATTTTATTAACGATATATATTTTTTTAAAAAAAAAAAAAAAAAAAATAGGAAATATTAAATATGCTGATGTAAGGCTTTTAAATTCTGATGCTTTAATTTGTTCAGAAGTGTAAATATTAAAATAGTATATAATAAATTTAGTTGGTAATTAGTTTTTATTTATTTATTTATTTATTTATTTATTTATTTTTATTTATTTATTTATTTATTTATTTATTTATTTATTTATTTATTTATTTATTTTATGTATTTCATACTTAATGATTAAAAATAAATAGAATTGAACATTTAGATAATGAAACATTAGAAATTTTTCCTAAAATTGTATTCAATATTTATAAACCAAAGGTTGTAATTATTACTACACCAAATTGTGAATTTAACTATTATTTTAAAGAATTAAATTATGGAACTCCCCAACAGAAATTTCGACATGAAGAACATTTATTCGAATGGACAAGAAAAGAATTCAATTTATGGTAATTGAAGTAGTAATGAAGATTAATGAAAAAAATAAAATGAAATGAAATAGCTAGTAGAATTTAAAATAAATTTTTAATAGTTTAATAAAGCATAGTTTAATATAATACGAATTTGAAAATAAAGTTAAAATTAAAATTAAAATTTCAAAATTAAAATTTAATTTTTATTTTTTTTTATTTTAAATTAAAAGTTTTTGTAATAAATTAAAAATGAATATTTAATCATATAATAAATAAATAAGTAATCAATAAATAAATAATAAAATAATAATAATTAATTAATTAATTAATCATAGCCATTAATGTCTTCAATTATATTAATATATTATTATATATAGGGTAAAAAATATCGCCGAAAAATATAATTATAAATTCGAGATTACAGGAATAGGTTCAGCCCCAAAAGAAATAGTTGATGGTGATAGAGGTTATTGTACTCAAATAGCTATTTTTGAGAGAATTGAACAATGTGAAAATAACTCTATTAAAAATGACATTAATACTGAAAAATTAACAGAAATTTTTGATTGTTTATATAATATTGATTATCCATATTTTGACAATAGTAACGTTTCAGTAGATGAAATTTTGAAAGAGTTAGTATGTTTTCTCAAAGAATTATATAGATCGTATTAAATTGATTTCGTCAGAGACAAATGACCAAAGCTATAATGAAAATCAAGAAAGTTCAGATAAAATTATTTCAAATTATACCAATATAAGTGAAAATACCAATGAAAATAATAGCAAGAAAAAGTACTTAAATGAAGAAAATAGTATTAATAAAGATGAAAGTAATAATAAAATATCGACAAAATATCAATATGCCATTAATCTAGAAGATATGGCAGGATTATTATATCAATAGATTATGTGGTAATAAAGAAAAGCTTAAAAAAGTTTTAAAGTCTGATGAAGTTAATAGTATATTTTTCTTCAATAATGATGAAAATCAATCTACCGATAATGAAAATAATAATACTGAAAAAGTATACATAAGAAATATAGATGATTTATATGACTGTTTTGACAAGTATTATAATAAGGAAGACTATGAAAGCGAATATCTATCTTATAGCACTGATGACGATTACAATAACAAACAGATAAATATAATGAATATTCAGATACCGATAAAGATAGTTTTTGGGATCACTATAGTGATAGTTTATCATGATAATTATTCTGATGCCGAACATAACTTTTAGAATTATTAAAATAATATTTATTAAAATTTAAATATTATTTTATTAATATAATTTTATTAATATAATATTATTCATCAAATATTAAAAAAAGGTATAATTATGATATAAAAAAAATAGAGACATAAGAAATTAAAAATAAAATTAATAGATAAATACAAATTATAAACTTTAAAGAGCAAATAAAATAAAGTAGTTGAAAAATAAAATAATTAAAAATAAAATTAATTAATAAATATCAAAAATTTAAAATCACCAAAGTATTTTATTTTATTTTTATTAATACTTTACTTTTTTATGGTACTTCACTATTTATTTTATTTTATTTTATTTTATTCAATCTGTACTTTATATTTAACATTCTACTATTTATTTAATTTTATCTTATTTTATTTTATTTTATTCAATCTGTACTTTATATTTAACATTCTACTATTTATTTTATTTTATTTTATTTTATTTTATTTTATTTTATTTTATTTTATTTTATTTTATTTTATTTTATTTTATTTTATTTTATTTTATTTTATTTTATTTATTTTTTTTTATTTTATTTTATTCAATCTGTACTTTATATTTAATACTCTACTATTTATTTTATTTTATTTTATTTTATTTTATTTTATTTTATTTTATTTTATTTTATTTTATTTTATTTTATTTTATTTTATTTTATTTTATTTTATTCAATCTGTACTTTATATTTAACATTCTAGTATTTATTTTATTTTATTTTATTTTATTTTATTTTATTTTATTCAATCTGTACTTTATATTTAACATTCTACTACTTATTTTATTTTATTTTATTTTATTTTATTTTATTTTATTTTATTTTATTTTATTTTATTTTATTTTATTTTATTTTATTTTATTCATTCTGTACTTCATATTTATATTTCTACTATTTATTTTATTTTATTTTATTTTATTTTATTTTATTTTATTTTATTTTATTTTATTTTATTTTATTTTATTTTATTTTATTTTATTTTATTTTATTTTATTTTATTTTATTTTATTTTATTTTATTTTATTTTATTTTATTTTATTTTATTTTATTTATTTTATTTTATTTATTTATTTTATTTTATTTTATTTTATTTTATTTTATTTTATTTTATTTTATTCATTCTGTACTTCATATTTATATTTCTACTATTTATTTTATTTTATTTTATTTTATTTTATTTTATTTTATTTTATTTTATTTTATTTTATTTTATTTTATTTTATTTTATTTTATTTTATTTTATTTTATTTTATTTTATTTTATTTATTTTATTTTATTTTATTTTATTTTATTTTATTTTATTTTATTTTATTTTATTTTATTTTATTTTATTTTATTTTATTTTATTTTATTCAATCTATACTTTCTTATTTAATATTCTACTATTTATTTATTTTATTTTATTTTATTTTATTTTATTCAATCTATACTTTCTTATTTAATATTCTACTATTTATTTTATTTTATTTTATTTTATTTTATTTTATTTTGTTTTATTTTATTTTATTTTATTTTATTCAGTCTATACTTTATATTTAATACTCTACTATTTATTTTATTTTATTTTATTTTATTTTATTTATTTTATTCAGTCTATACTTTATATTTAATACTCTACTATTTATTTTATTTTATTTTGTTTTATTTTATTTTATTTTATTTTATTCAATCTATACTTTATATTTAATACTCTACTATTTATTTTATTTTATTTTGTTTTATTTTAATTTATTTTATATTATTTTATATAATTAATTTAATTTTTATTAATACTATTCTTTTATAGAGGAGTAGTTCATTTCGCCAAGTTATTTCGCCAAATTGAATATTTAAATGAATGAATAAATAAATAAATTTAATATATTTATAATTAAATATATTTTAATAATTAAATATTATAAATAATTATTTTATAATTTGTTATCATTGATTATTTATTTATTGCTTATAACACACTTTTATTATTATTTATAATATATAATGTTTTATTTCAAGTAATTTTATTGTTAATTTTTTCATTTAAATCATGTAATTTTATTATTATTATTATTATTATTATTATAAATTAAATAAAGTTATTCTTAAAATAAAAAAAAAAAAAAATTATTTATTACATTTTACAATAATATTAAAATATATCTTTAATTAAAAATTATAATTATAATCAATAAATATTATTTGAAAAATAAATTAAATAAAAAAATTATTGAAAATTAGTAAATATTATAATAAAAGTTTTAAAAACATATTTTGAATTTTTATTTATTTTTTTATTTATTTTTTTATAATAATATTTTGGAAATGAAACTCTCCTTTTTTGAGGGGAGGCTAATTTAAGAGTTAACATAATTATAAAAAAAAAAAAAAAAATAAAAAAAAAAAAAAGATTTTTTAGAATAGAGCGTAAAATATTAAAAAAATTCGATATTAACTAGACCCTTAAGTCCAATAATAAATGTCTATTATTTTATTAAAAAATTAAATAAATAAATAAATAAATAAATAATTAATTAATTAAGTAATTAAATAATTAAGTAAATAAATAAATAAATAAGTAAATAAATAAATAAATAAGTAAATAAATAAATAATTAAATAATTAAATAATTAAATAATTAAACAATTAAATAATTAAATAATTAAATAATTAAATAATTAAATAATTAAATAATTAAATAATTAAATAATTAAATAATTAAAAAAAAAAAAGAAAAAAAAAAAAAATTACGACACGCAGTATTCCCATGTGGTCCCCCACCATAGTACTGACTGCGCCATCACTAGCTTAACTTCGGAGATCGGACGGGATCCGGTGTTTTCTAGTGTGTATGGCCGTAACCGACAAAATGGCTAGGTAAGAAGTAGATAAGGATAAGGGCAAAGGTATAGGATAAAGGAATGGAAATAATAAAATTAAAATAATAATACTAATAATAAAATTAAAATAATAATAATAATAATAAAATTTAAATAATAATAATAATAATAATAAAATTGAAATAATAATACTAATAATAATAATAAAATTGAAATAATAATACTAA
>JACVTC010000476.1:0-24783 GCA_016946835.1 Neocallimastix lanati (nom. inval.)
CTAATATTATACACTAAACACAAAAAACTATTAATTAAACACTTTTAAAACATTAAATTTAGAAAAACTATTTAATAAATTTTAATTTATTTTAAACTATTTAATTTATTATTTAACTTTTAGAAAATATTAAAAAAATAATATAATAATAAAGTCGTTAGAAAAAAAGGGAGAGAACAAAAGTATTGTGTTACTTTGTTCTTTTTTATACTAATAAAATATTTATTTGATTGGATTAAAAATAAAAATAAAAAAATTAATAATAAAAATTTAATAATAAAAATTTAATAATAAAAATATAGTAATAAAAATATAATAAGCTTAAATTTTCTAAATTATTAAAATATTATATAAAAATTTTACAATATTAAATAATATAATTAATACATGATTTTTTAATACATCTAATTATTTTTATTTAACTTTATAATATTCTATAACTAATATTTTAATATTCAATTTTTTATTATTTATTTATAATTGTTAATGATATTTTTTACTTTAATATTTTCTTTAAATAGTTTAATTTTTCTTTATTTAATTGTACCGTAACATAGAGTTGTTAAGGTTTTAGAGAATTAAATAAAAATAAAGTAAAGAAACACAAATTTTATTTATTTATTTATTTTATTTATTTATTTTATTAAATTTATTTGATTTTATTTGATGATATTTAAAAATTAGTAGCAAAATTTACAACTATTTATACTTTTTTCAAGGCATAAAAGTTGTTTCTTGCCACTAAATTACATTTTATTTATTTTTTTTTATAAAAACTATTAAATTTAAATTGATTTTTATAATTAATTATATAAAATTTAATTATAACAATATAAATAAAATACATTTATAATATTAATAAAACATTTTTTTTTTTTTTTTTTTTTTTTTTTTTTTTTTTTTTTTTTTTTATTTATTTAAAAATATCTAAAATATTACTAATAAGAATTTATTTAATTGGCTATAATTTTTATTACAATCTGTTAAAATATTCAAATAAAATAAAAATACTATTCTAATATAAAGGTTTTTAATAAAATAAAATATTTTTCAATATAAAATAAAACATTTCGATATAAAATTTTATAATAAAAAGTTAAAATATAATATATAAATTTTTAATTATCAATATATAAAAATATTATTAATATAAATTTTCATTATTAATATAAAAAAAAATAAGATTTATTATTAATATTGCTAATATAAGTTTTAAATATATAAAAATATTACTATTAATATAAGATTTAATATAAAAATATAAAGTTTAATATAATTTTTGATTTAATTTTTGATCTTTGGATTTAAAAATTTATTAAAGTACAAAAATAATAATGTACACATAATGTATTAGAAATAAATCGTAGATTTAATTAAGAATGCATTATTTAGTACATTCTTATCAAGATGCCCCGACGAAGACTCAAGCTTCTCTGTAAGCGGAGTTAAACTTTACTAAATTTTTAAAGTGAACATTCCTATCGAGTTGCTTTCCAGTCTTCTGATCGATTAGGGTTGCCGTGTTGAATTGAATTTTTAAAATTTTAAATGGTCCATTGTAATATGGTTCTAGCTTAGTGCGGCTAAAGTTTCTAACAAGAACAAGATCACCAGCCTTTAATTCTTTTCCTTTTTTCATACTTATTTGTTCTTCTCGTCTTGTTGCCCAATACTTGTTAGCATTCTTCACATTTTCGCATGCTTCTCTAGTCCATTGATAATGACGAACAAATTTTTCCATTAAAATTTCATCATATGATTTACCTGCATTTTCAATTGTTCTTATGGCTATATCATAAGGCTGTTGGTCTTCTCTTCCATATACTAATTCAAAACTAGAATGTCCAGTAGCTGTATTTTTGGTAGTTCGAAGTGCCCATAAAGCAGAAGGTAAAACTTCATCCCAATCTTGATTTTTCCTTCCTAATAAACGGAGTAATTTTCCAATTTCTTTATTTCGATTTTCAGTAAGGCCATTTGATTCAGGGTGGTAAGTAGCTACAAATTTAACATATACATCATAAAGATCAAGAAAGATTTTAGTCATATCAGAAGTGAATTGGACTCCATTATCAGTAGTAATAACTTGAGGTACACCATGTCTTGCAAAAACGTTTATTAAAAATTTAATTATATCAGAGGAAGTTATGTTTTCAGTGGGTTCGGCTTCAACCCATTTGGTAAAGTAATCAACAGTTACTATAATATATTGATTATTATTTCTTGTTTTTGGTAACGGTCCTATAATATCTAATCCTAAATGCACAAAGGGACCCTCCACTTTAGTTGGATGGTTTTCGGTTGGTTCTGGATATGGTTGAGGACGATTTAACTGGCATTTTTCACAATTACTAACTATTCTTTTGATATCTTTAATCATATGATTCCAATAAAAGTTTTTCTTAAGTCTTTGATATGTTTTGTAATATCCTTCGTGGCCAATATTATGAGCTTCTAAAATTAATTTAAACCTTTCATTTTCGTCCGTTATTAGTTTTCTATAATTTCCATTGTCGATAAAGTAATCTTCACCATCAATAACAGTAAACTTTTCATTAATAAATTCCTTTATAACCTTAGATAATAATTCTTCATTATTTCCATTAGTAATTTTTGTTAATAATATCTTTCTCTCTTCCTTACTTTTCATTCTTGAAAGAGCATCAGCTAACACATTCTTTTTGCCTGATTCATATTTTATATTAATTCCAAGCATACTAGCGGTTAGACACCATCTTGTTTGCCTTGCATTCAAAGGTTCTTTATTCTTAAATAAACCAACTAATGGTTTATGATCTGTGTAAATAGTTGTAGGTAATGGATTTCCTTCAATATAAGATTTAAATTTAGTCATACAGTAAAACAAAGCGGTTCCTTCCAAATCGGTAATACCATAATTCTTTTCAGCTTTCTTTAAACTTCTACTTATAAAGTGTATTGGATGCTCCTTACCGGTTTCTTCTTCTTTTTGTAAAAGAACTCCACCAATTCCATTATACGAAGCATCAGTTCTAATGATAAAAGGTTTGTCAAATGACGGAAATTTTAGAATAGGTGCATTGATTAATTTTTCTTTTAGGAGTTCAAAGCTTTCTTGTTGTTCTTTATTCCATTCATATTTAGTATTATTTTTCAATAATTTACATAAAGGTGAGGTAATTTGAGCATATTTAGGAATAAAGTCACGATAATATCCTATTGCTCCTAGAAATGATCTTAATTCATGAATTGATGAAGGGGCTTCCCACTTCTTAATAGCTGTTATTTTACTTTCCATGGGACTTAATCCTTTAGTAGTAAGTTTGTGACCTAATACATCAACTTCAGTTTGAAGAAAATGGCACTTTTCAATATTAATTTTTAACTTGTTTTCTTTAAATACTTCTAATACTTGTTTAATATGAATTAAATGTTCTTCGATACTTTTTGAATAGATCAAAACATCATCAATAAATACGTAAACAAATTCACCAATAAAAGGGAATAAAATTTTATTCATTTCTCTTTGGAAGGTTGAGGGAGCTCCAGTAAGTCCAAAAGGCATAACCTTAAATTGATAATTTCCAAACTTAGTAGTGAAAGTGGTTACTTCAACGCTTTCTTCATCCATTAAGATTTGGTGAAAACCAGAAAATAAATCAAGAGTTGTAAATATTTTAGCTCCTCCGAGACTATCAAAAATTTCATCTATATATGGAACTGAATAAGAATCTTTTTCTGTCATATCATTGACTTTTCGGTAGTCAATGCACAAGCGCCACTTTCCATTGTGTTTTAGAATAAGTACTACTGGAGATGACCATTCTGAACAGGATGGTTCTATCAATCCTTTCTTAATAAGTTTTGTAAGTTCTTCTTTTAAGATATCTGATTTTAATTTAGTTAACCTATAACTTCTTAATTTTACTGGCTTTGAATTTGCTTTTAAACGGATCTTATGTGGTGAAAGTTTAGAAGGAGTTAGTTCTTCTGTTGAAGTGGCAACTATGTCAATCATTTCTTTGAGAATTTTAATAATTTGTTCTTTATAATCTTTATTTAAGGTACTTAAAAATTCATCACTCTCAATAAATTCCATTGGAGTTAATTCCTTTATAATTTCCTTTTCATTATTCGTTTCTTTAACTTTTCTAATAGTGCAAATTATACTTTCTTCATCATAATATTGATTATTTATTTTAGCTATTTCTTCGTATTCACTTTCTGACAAAAGTTTACATAAACTGTTTAAGGTCGGATGAATAAATAAACAATGATCGATTTGAGTTTTAAAGTTTATTAACATATCATAAAATGAGTCTTCTTTCTCAATAATTCTAAAGTCCGCATTAAATTCATAATTATTAATTTTTACTGATAATCGAACAATAATTCCTTCCGAGTATTCTTCATCTTGTGTTGCTAGTTGGATTCTTCCACGACTTTTTCCAACTGTTTCATATTCACCAGGTAATTTATCAAAATACTGCTTAGTAACGATGCTTAGGTTACTACAAGAATCAATTAAAAGTTTTCCTAGTACTCCGTCAACACTTGCATCAATCATTGCTAAGTCTTCTTCGGCTACTTCATTACTTTTACTTATGTAGCTATGATCATAGTTATTCACTAATAAAGTTCGTGCTATTACATTGTCTACAGTTCCAATTATTTTAGATTTTTCTAACTTTAAACCTTGAGTTAATTGTGAACGAATTTTCGGACATGCATTCAAGAGTTGACCTATCGTAATACTGGATTTAAGATTATTTAAATCATCCATAATATTGTAAGGTTCTTTATTATTCATCATTTTGATATTCCTTTTTACTAACTAAGTATTTTCATTATTAGTTTCTTTAGTTTTTGTTGAAATTAATTTTTCCAAAGTATTAGTTTTATTTTGTTGATTATCTTTATTCATTTCTATATCTTCTATTTCATTATCGATTACAAGTATATCTTCAGATTCAACTTTTTTCTTTCCTTTTGATGAATAATTGTTGTTTTCTTCTTTACTTTCTCTTACTCTTGTTATATTTCTTAATTCCTTTTCTTTTTGTTTTTCTTTGTTAATATTTGGTTGAGTTAAAATTGAAGGAAGTATTTGATTTTTATAAACTTTATTTGGTTTATTATGTAGCTCATTTTCTTTCTTCTTTCTTAAAGCAGGAGTTGCGAAAGGACGTGGATTATCTTTTAAACTTTTATGTACTTTCTTGGAATTATTTTCTTCTTTTTCGCTGTTATTATCATTCATTTTTCTTTTTATAGCATTTATAATGATATCATCCTCACTTTCAGTTGTGTCACTAAAATCAGATTCTTCAGATTCTTCGTTAAAGGAATTATTATCAATTGGAGTATTCTTAGTAAAAGTATTATTTTGTAAATTATTTAATGAAGCTATTGTTTTGTCATTGGGAGTGCTTCTGCTCCCATTTAGAAGTTTAAAGACTTTTTGGAATATATTTCTTTTTTATTTTTTTCCATAATTTTATTTAATTGAGGGCAATAGTATGAGTAATGACCTTCTTCCTTACAGAAGAAGCAAGTTTTAACAGATAAATTTCTCATTTTCTGGGTTGATTCTTCTATAATATCTTGAGGTTTCAGTTTATTATTTGTTTGACTTGTTTGGAAAGTTTCGTTTCTTCTTTTAGGATAAAGTCTTGAAGTAGTACTGTTTTGATTATTTTGATTATGTTGGGAATTATTAACATTATAGGTATTAATATTATTGTTCCTTACAGAAAGTCTATCTACTTTCTCGGCAATTTTGAAAGCTTTCTCCATACTTATATCATCTTTAAGGGATAATTTCTTCCAGGCTTCATAATTATTTTGAATAGAATCAATATAATCTAGTACACCAATGCGCTTTCTTCTCTTTTTATCAAGTTTAGTGTACAAAGTTCTATATCTTACATTAAAGTCTTTAATCTTTTCGTTTCTTTTAATTCGCATTGCACGAAGTTCTTTAAGAAGTAAATTTTGGTCTTCTTTAATACCGTAAAAATTTTCAAGACTTGAAATAATTTTTCCAAGAGAAGGAAATTTAATATCATCATCAACATTTTCTTCTTCATCATCTTCTTCTTCTTCATCTGATGAATCATCACTTTCATCATCACTATCTTCTCCCAAATCTTCAATAACGCGTTGTACTTCACCAGAGCTGGTAAGTAAACAAGCATTAAATATTGTTTCTGGATCTGTAATACCTTGTATCTTGATCCAAAGTTTTAATTCAGTAGCCCAGGACTTAATATCTAAATTGTCCTTGCTAAGTTTCACAATATCTCTTAATTCTTTTTTCAATTCTTTAAAGCTCAAAGTTGTTTCCTTGGACATTTTGTTTAAATATTTCTTGTTGTATATTAATGAGGTGATTAAATAAGAATAAATTTGGAAATACAACTTTAAAAATATAATTTAATAGGTAATTTAATATCGAATCAATTTTTAAAACAATATATTTTAGTAACTTTTGAAAATAATAATTTTATTTGCTTTCTTTAGTAGATATAAGCTCGAAATCCTTATCGACAACTTAGTAGAAATTATAAAGCACGAGGTTCTTTTCGACTACTTTATTAAGAATAATTTTTAAGTTCGAAATCTTTATCGACAACTCAATAGAATAATTTTTAAGTTCGAAATCTTTATCGACAACTCAATGGAATAATTTTAAGTTCGAAATCTTTATCGACAACTTAATAGAATAATTTTAAGTTCGAAATCTTTATCGACAACTTAATAGAATATTTTTCAAGCTCGAAATCTTTATCGACCACTTGAATTTTGTAATTTAGTATATTTGTAGTAATAAATTTAGAAGCAAAGTTTTATTTATTATTTTCACCTTTCAAAAATTTTTCTTTTTAAACGATAAATATTGTATTGTTATAGCTAATAAAATTATTAATTAATTATAATTATTAAACACAAAAAATAATCTTTATTGTCGTACAATCTGATAGTACACACTGTCTGACGTGCAGCTTACCTAATGGTGTCATGCCACGCGTGTGCCACGATTACTATATTCAATATAAAATATAGCAGTTCAGAGCCTACTAGCCCAATTACTATGTAGGATAAACTTAATCCGATAATCTATGTACGGAATAAAAAAAATTTTAAAAGTATTCAATAATATTTTTATTAACTAATAAAAATTAACTAAAAACACAATATTTTCAAAGTAAATTAAGATTCTTTTACAGGAATTATTAAACAAATAAAGTATCAGTAATAAAAAAAAATAAAAAAAATTTAAATGGCGAAGTTAGTCAAAGTCTGATACTTTATATAATAAAGTGCCTTATAACTAGCACAAAGAAAAATAAAAAAAATATAAAAAAAAACAATCTTACGCCTTCGGTGACGTAAGCTCCTTATTCGCCAGTGCTTGGAAAGTACCCGCACCTTCGTGTGTTGAAACGTTGAAGGCTGAACTATTATTACCGGGTCGGTAACCAAATACCTTCGTCTACTTTCCAATTAATTCCCAAAATAACTATTATCCAATAACCTACTATGAATAATAGATATTTTGTTGTTTTCTGGAAATACACTGTGTATGAGCTCTATCCGCTCCTTGTTATAATTTACAATCTTTTTTTTTTTTTAGAATCTTAATTTTACTTATTTAAAAAAAATTTTTTTTTTATATATATATCAAACAAGCGCCATAGGTTAATCAAAGGATTAACGACTTACTTGTTTATCAATATAAAATAAAAAAAAAAAAATTAAAAAAAATCTATGTTATTTACTATTATTTCTATTTAATTCCCCGATATCTTCACCATATAAATGTTAAGGTTTTAGAGAATTAAATAAAAATAAAGTAAAGAAACACAAATTTTATTTATTTATTTATTTATTTATTTTATTTATTTATTTTATTAAATTTATTTGATTTTATTTGATGATATTTAAAAATTAGTAGCAAAATTTACAACTATTTATACTTTTTTTAAGGCATAAAAGTTGTTCTTGCCACTAAATTACATTTTATTTATTTTTTTTTTTATAAAAACTATTAAATTTAAATTGATTTTTATAATTAATTATATAAAATTTAATTATAACAATATAAATAAAATACATTTATAATATTAATAAAACATTTTTTTTTTTTTTTTTTTTTTTTTTTTTTTTTTTTTTTTTTTTTTTATTTATTTAAAAATATCTAAAATATTACTAATAAGAATTTATTTAATTGGCTATAATTTTTATTACAATCTGTTAAAATATTCAAATAAAAATAAAAATACTATTCTAATATAAAGGTTTTTAATAAAATAAAATATTTTTCAATATAAAATAAAACATTTCGATATAAAATTTTATAATAA
The DNA here is from genome assembly GCA_016946835.1 of Neocallimastix lanati (nom. inval.). NCBI lineage: Eukaryota > Fungi > Neocallimastigomycota > Neocallimastigomycetes > Neocallimastigales > Neocallimastigaceae > Neocallimastix > Neocallimastix lanati (nom. inval.). Next base: position 8,346 of record JACVTC010000476.1, read on the forward strand.
AAAGTTAAAATATAATATATAAATTTTTAATTATCAATATATAAAAATATTATTAATATAAATTTTCATTATTAATATAAAAAAAAATAAGATTTATTATTAATATTGCTAATATAAGTTTTAAATATATAAAAATATTACTATTAATATAAGATTTAATATAAAAATATAAAGTTTAATATAATTTTTGATTTAATTTTTGATCTTTGGATTTAAAAATTTATTAAAGTACAAAAATAATAATGTACACATAATGTATTAGAAATAAATCGTAGATTTAATTAAGAATGCATTATTTAGTACATTCTTATCAGAGTTGGTAGACTCGGGGTTGACACTTAGATATTTAAAATCAAGCAGGGGGGGACGGGTATTACCCTGCTTTGATTTTAAATAAAAAAAAAATTATTTCTTTATTAAAAGTTATTTATTTTTTTTATTAATATAAAATTTTATTATTTAAAGTACACATATTTAATTTTTAAGAAATTGTTACAATATTTATATTTTTTTATAAATTTAAAGTATAATTAATTGTTTATAATTTAAGTAATTTTATAGAATTATTGAATTAATTTTATATCAATAATTCATTTTTGTTTTAATTTTTATAAATATAATAATATAATATTCAAATATAATTTAATTAAAAATAATTATAAAATAAATATATAGAAAATAGTTTTTACTATTTTCTTTGATATTTTTAAGTTAAATAAATTGTTTTTAAAGATTAATATAATAAATTTAATAATCTTTAATTATTTTAAATAATACTTGTAATTATTTTCAAAATAAAATAAAATTTTTATAATATTTAATTAATAAATTTGATAATATTTAAATAATAATTTTTATAATAAGTAAAAATTTTTAATAATAATTTTTAATAATAAATTTAATTAATAATCTTAATAATTTTATAATAATATTTAATAGTTATAATATATAAATTTTTATAATAATATTTAATAATTTTAATAATTTTATAATATTAATAATTTATAATAATTTTTAGAATAATATTTAATTAATAATTTTAATAATTTTATAATAATTTTTATAATAATATTTAATTAATAGTTTTAATAGTTTAGTATCTTAAAAGTATAATTTTAATATTTACAATTGTATTTTAATATACATATATTTAATAATATAACAATAAAATAATTAATTAAAATTTATTTACATTATTTACAAGTTAAAATTAATTTATATCAAAATAAATTAAATTTTATTATTAAGTTTAGGTTATCAAGAATATAGGAAAGTACAATTTAGTAAAGAATTATTAATAATAAAATAAAGGTTATTAATTCATTCTTTACCAGAGATGATACGTTATTTTATTAATCTTTATTATTAATATTTTAGTATCAATATTTTTGTGAGTTTGCAAGATAGTATAAAATAAAATAGTATATTCTAATATAGAAATATATAATTACTACACACTTTATTTTAAAACAGAATTTTAAGAATTATTTTTGTCGTTTTATTTTATTTTATTTAATTTATTATGTCGTAATATAATTTTATAATAAAGTATTATAAAAAAATATTATTAACTATTTATTTCTAACTTATTACTATATTATATTTTATAAATAAATATATTCCCCGAATATATTTATCTTAACTAATGTATATCTATTTTCTCCAAAAAAAACCACCCTTTAAAAAATTTATAATAATTTTTCTTTTTATACTTTTAATTTACTATAATTTAAATCCTATTGGCTGTTAATTAATTAAATAAATTTGAATAATTTTATATTATTATTTATTATTGTGATATAATTAATTATTATATTTTATTACAATTTTATTGACAATTTTCATTTTTATTTAAATACTGTAGCAAAACGCCCCCACTTAGTATAGACTTCGTCCCTTGAAGTCCTCAAGTTTATATTATATATATAAATTTTTTTTTTTTTTTTTTTTTTTTTATAATTTTCCTATTGGTTAATTACTATCCTATTAATCTTATAAAGTTATAATGTATATATATATAAATTTTTTTTTTTTTTTTTTTTTTTTTTTTTTTTTAGGTTAGTATACTAATATTATTATATAATATTATTTTTTTATTTATTCATTTCCTATATATATTTTTATTTATTTTTAATTTTGAAATTTCAAATTAGCAATTTGAGATTTTGAAATTGGAATAATTATTTATTATTTACTAATCTATTTAAATATAATTATATTGTATATTTCTATCTATATATTAAAATATGTATACTGTAATGTTATATTTTTTATTTTTATTACTATTATTATTTATATTTTAACTCCATTGTAAACAAATCTAAAAAAAAAAATAAATTATAATTTATGATTAATATTGTAAATCTATTCTTCGGGTTCGTTATTTGTAATTGTGTCCAGTATTCATTAAGTGTTTATCTTCTTTTTTTATTATTATAAATTATTATTGTATCTATCTATTATATTTATCTTTATGTATATCATAATATTATTTTATACCTAATTATGTTAATTATAATTATATTTTTTTAAACATTCATATTTCACTGATATATTTATTTATTATTATATTTATGTATTATTATTTTATTATTATATTTATATAATATTATTGTATATTATTCTATTCATATATCTGTATTCTATATATTATTCTTATATTTTATTTTTATTTTTATTATTATTATTATTTTTTTTTTTTTTTTTTTTTATCTGTCTCTTATAACTATATTAATATTTTAGTTTATCATATATATGGATATATTATTAATAATTGAACAATTTGAATTATTATTATTATTATTTTTTTTTTTTTTATATATATATAATTATATTATATATATTATTATAATGTTTATTTATAACTATCGTTATAACTATCTGATTTATTCTTCTTCTTCCAAATTTATTTCAGTGAAGTAAGGAATAACGTTTTTCAGATGAATATTACGATTGGCTATTTCTCCTGTAATTGGATCGCATACTGTGACTGTATTCAATTCTTGTTTAACAATTTTTAACGGTCCAGTAAAAAAAGGATCCAACTTCCGTCTATTAAATACTTTTACTAAAACTAAATCTCCAGGTTTGTAGCAAGCCCGCAATCTTTTAATTTGTTTTCTACGATCTTCCCATAATTTGTTAGCTGTTTCTATATTGTTAATGGCTTCTTTGATCCATTTATCGTGAGTAATAAATTTTCTTAACCAATATTCTTCTTCACTTTCCATTTCATTTCTTCTTTCTATATTTAAAGTTAATTCAAAGGGTTGTAAGTCTCTTCTTCCATATAATAATTCAAAGCTACTATACTTTGTAACCTCATTCTTACAGGTTCTTAAAGCCCATAAAGCGCTGTATAGAGTTTCATCCCAAGTATCGGTAGATTTTCCAAGTAATCGTAGGTATTTACTTATCTCTTTATTTCGATTCTCTACTTGTCCATTTGATGCTGGATGGTAAGTTGTTATATAATGTACATATATATCATGAAGGTCAAGAAAAGCTTTGGTTTTATCCGCGATGAATTGTGGACTATTATCTGTAATAAGTATTTCTGGTATTCCATGACGAGAAAATACCGATTTTAAAAATTTTATAACATCTTCTGCTTCAACCGTTTTCAATGGTTCCGCTTCTACCCACTTTGTTAGATAATCTACTAATACGATTATATATTTATTATTATTTCTTGTAGGTGGCAGTGGTCCAATGATATCTAACCCAACTCTAGAGAATGGATAACCAGGAGGTGTAGCGATACTTTCCACATTTTTGTTAAGCGATTGAGGTCTGTATATTTGACAGCGATGACAGCTTTTAATAAAATTGTGCACATCATTCTTCATTGATTTCCAGTAATAATCACGTTTTAACCTATTGTATGTTTTATAAATACCTTCATGGCCAATTTGATGTGCATCTTTGATTAATTCAAACTGTTTTGTTTTATTCTTAATTATTTTCCTTATATTTTCTCCTTGCTTATAGTATTCAATACCATCAATATTTATAATTCTTTTATTTATAAATTCATTCATAAATTTATTTATACTGTCGTTATTATTATTGGAAGAAACGTTATTATTTACTAATGCATTTAATATTTCTTTATTTTCATTTATTTCTTTTGTAGGTAATCTGGATAAAGCATCGGCAATAACGTTCCTCTTCCCCTCTTGAAATTGAACTTTAACATTTAATATTGATAGTTCTGTAACCCATTTAAGGTGGCGATTATTTGACGGTTCTCTATTAGCAAATATACTAACCAGGGGTTTATGGTCTGTATAAACAATAGTAGGAAAGGAGCTTCCACTAAAATAGGGTTTAAATTTTTTAACACAATGAAATATTGCTTTGCCTTCTAAATCAGTAACACTATAGTTAGATTCTGAAGAAGAAAGAGTTCTACTCTCGAAATAAATAGGAACTTCTATAGAATTTTCTTTAACCTGCAATAATACTCCACCCAAGCCATCTCTAGAAGCGTCAGTTCGAATAATAAAAGGTTTAGAATAATCAGGTGGAACAAGAATGGGAGCCATTGTTAATGTTTTCTTTAATTTTTCGAAAGCATAATTACAATCATTAGACCAAACATAACGAACATCTTTCTTTAATAAATTAAAAAGTGGTTTTGCAATTTGTGCGAAATTTTTCACAAACTTTCGGTAGTACCCAATAGCTCCAAGGAAGGATTTTAATTGAGTAATATTTTTCGGAGGGAGCCAATTCACAATAACTTTTACCTTATCTGGAATGGGTGAAATACCTTGTGTCGATAAAGTGTGTCCGAGTAGTGTTACCTTTGTTTTAAAAAATGAGCATTTCTCTAAATTTATCTTTAAACCATTATCAGCTAAAATTTGAAATACCATCGTGAGATGTTTAATGTGTGATTCAATAGAGTCTGAAAATATAACTAAATCATCAATGTAAACGAACAAACATACACCAATCAAATCAAAAAAAATCCGGTTCATTTCACGTTGAAAAGTAGCCGGCGCGTTACATAAACCGAACGGCATTACACAGAATTTGTAGTTTCCAAACATGGTAGTGAATGTTGTTTTATCTTTATCATCAGGATTCATTGGAACCTGATGATAACCAGAAAAAAGATCAATAGTAGAGAGTATTTTTGCGTTCTTTCCAATAAACATTAATATGTCATCAATTAAGGGTAAAGCATATGAATCCTTAATAGTTATATTGTTTAAAGCCCTAAAGTCGACACACATTCTCCAGTCGCCGTTTTTCTTCGGAACTAGTACTACTGGAAATGCCCATGAAGAATAGGATGGTTCTATTAATTTGTTTTCTATTAGCTTAATCAAGATTTTCTTAAGAGCCTTTGTTTGTGCTTTAGATAACCGGTAAGCTTTTAATTTTATCGGTGTAGACTGAGGAATCAAATCAATTTTATGAGGTAACAATTTTGATTTTCCTAAGTCATCTGTTTTGATTGCTATTACATTTTTAAATTTTGAAAATATTTTACTAATTTCATTTTTAAAATTATCAGGAACAGAAGATATTATTTCATTAATTAAATGTTCTTTCGTGTTAGGTAATTCATTAGTATTCGTAATTTCTTTATCATTGGTAACTGTAATTGTTAATAAGAAAGGTTCAGATTTGGTAGTTTGATGTTTTTCTATTTCTTCATCATCCTTGTAAGTATTATTAAGATTAATGTCATAAAATAGATCTGCTAGTTTAATGTAATTATTATTTTCATCAATATAATATAAAGTATCATCTACTAAGTTAATATCAAATCTATTATTCTTTAGAGAATCAATACCAATCAAGATATCAAAAATATCATCTTTTTCGATTACCCTAAAATATTCATTAAAAGTTCTGCTACCAATAGAGACTTGTAAATCATAGATATCACTATCTATTGAGGAATTTGAGTACGCTTGAAATATTGTTTCAGAGATTCTACCAATAGAAGATTTGTTGATTTTTAATTTATTCAAAGCGGAACGTGTAATAACATTGACACTGGCGCAAGTATCTAAAAATATTTCACAATCATTATTCTCTACTTTTCCATTAACTTTAATTATTTTATGTTTTGTAATAACTGTCATTACATTTGTTATTGTTTGTTTAGGTGTTAATTTTAAAGCTTTTAAGAATTCTGTTCGAAATTTTGGGAAGAGATCTAAAAGGTAGACCAATTTTGTTATTACATCAGTTGATGCAATTTCTTTTATCAAATCTTGAATATAATAATCACCAAATTTCTCCATAAGTTTGATGTGTTTTTCAGGTTGTTTCATTGGAGTTTCACTTGTCTTGGTATTGGTATTCATTTCTTTCATTTTATTTTTTATATCTTTAATTCTCTCCTCTTTATTTTTGTTTTTAACTTTTCTAATATTTTTTTCTGTGATAAAAGAAGGATCAAGATACTCTAGTTTTTGGGTATTACAATTTTTTTTATTAGGAGTTTCATTCTTATTTGTATTATTTGCTCTAATGGAATTCTCTTCATTATCAGGTAAGGACTTATTATGATTTTTAATATTATTACTTTCATCAACATCAACATTGTTTTCATCATTTTCAGATTCTTCTATCATGATTACATCTTCATTAGATTCTATACTTCCTGGTTCAACTGTTTGACTAGTGTTTATATTATTAGTAATATAATCATCATTATTTATGTCAATATTTTCTTTAAAGGTATTATAAATATTATTTTCTTCATTATTATTGTCGTTATTATTGTCATTATTATTATCTATATTATAATTAATTTTATTATTATTATTATTCATATTATTATTTTCATGATCATTATTCCTATTATTATTATGATTATTAATATTATTATAATTATTATTAACATTTGTATTACTATAATTGGTATTATTTTTATTTTTAATATTATAATTATTAATACTATTATTATTCTTATTAATATTATTATGACTCATAGCTGCCGTTTGTATTGGTTTTGGATTGTCTTTTAAATTAAATCTCACTTCCTTTCTATTATATGGCTTTTCATTATATTTGCTAATATTATTTCTTGAATTTCGAGTAGCTGCTGCTACAATTTCAATTGGTCTATTTAATATATTTTGTGTAGTATTACTATTATTGTTTATATTAAGGTAATTACAATTTTGTTTTTCATTAACACTATTATTAATTATAGGTAGTATTGTTTGATCATCTACCATTGTCATTATATTATTTTGTAACGAATCTTAAAAAATTAGAAATTAGAATGCTGGCATAGTGGTTAGTCACTATGACCTCAGCCTGAACCACTAGGGTTCGACTCACACCTTTACTAAAATTTTATATCGTTTAAATTTTAAAGAATTTTTATACTTCATTTCTGTATTTGTTTCTGTATTTGTTTCTGTATAAATTTCTGTAAAAATTAACAAAAGAAATTCTTAGAAATTAATAGAAACAAATCAGATAGAAATTCTATTTTAATTTATCTTTTATCATTATTTCCTTTAGATTCTTTTTAACCGAAAATAATCAATTTTTATGAAACTTTTTAATGATTTTATGGTTTTAAATTTTTATGGATTTAAATTTTGAAAAACTATAAATAGGAGTGAATTTCGCAGCCAAAAAAAAAAAAATATTCTAAAAATTGTGTTTTTATTAATTATTGAATTAATTAATAAGTAATTCGAAATATTACAATAATTAATCTTTATAATTAATATTTTTAAATTTCTTAATTAATAAAACTATATTTTAAAAAACCAAATTACTTATTAATCAAAAAGTGCTTACCTATTGTGTTACACTCTTTAAAACACGGATATTCCAATATTCGTTACAATAAAAACACCACTAAACTAAGCACAATACCTTTGCACTTTTACTCTTTTTGGAACCCCGTTAAGGAATCCCATTTTCTACTACTATTTTTGGAACCCCGTTAAGGAATCCCATTTTCTACTACTATTTTTGGAACACCGTTAAGGAATCCCATTTACTACTATTCTTTTTTGGAACCCCGTTAAGGAATCCCATTCTCTACTACTCTTTTTGGAACCCCGTTAAGTAATCCCATTCTCTATTACTCTTTTTGGAACCCCGTTAAGGAATCCCATTTTCTACTATTTTTGAAACCACTTACCAAGACTATAAATTTTTCTACCAAAATTCATGCATGAATTTATAAATTCAATCGGAACCCTTGAATTTTACTATATATTAAAATTATTAATATTTTCAATAATCCATATAGCCATCCTTGAAATTAAAATTATTTATATTGAAATTAAATATTTACTTCTTCTAATAATTAATTATATTGTATATTTATTATTCAATCAAAATTAATGATTATAATAACTAAAAAAAAAAAAAAAAAAAAAAAAAAGAAAAAAAAAAAAAAAAAATTAGTAATAATTAATATTTAATAATTAATATTTAATAATTAATAATAATAATTAATAATCAATAATTAGTAATAATTAATAATTAATAATTAATAATAATAATAATCAATATTCAATAATTAGTAATAATTAATAGTAATAATCAATATTCAATAATTAGTAATAATTAATAGTAATAATCAATATTCAATAATTAGTAATAATTAATAGTAATAATCAATATTCAATAATTAGTAATAATTAATAATAATAATTAATAATAATTAGTAATAATCAATATTTAATAATTAATAATAATTAATAATTAATAATTAATAATTAGTAATCAATAATTAGAATTAAAAAAAAAAAAAAAAAAAAAAAAAAAATGGAAGAAGTAAACAATAGTAATGCAACACTCAAGGATGGATTCGCCGGCGATAGAAGGTATTTTAAAGGATTCCTCGCTAAAATTGAACTTCTTTTTATGATCTATCCAGATAGATTCGTTGATGATGAATCAAAAGTGGTATACATTATTTCAAGACTATATGGAACTGCTATGAACTGGGCAGCAACGTTAATTGAAAACATGGATCCATGCCTAGGTAATTACGAAGAATTCATCGAACGAATGAAATCGGTTTTTGGGAATAATGACGCAACTTTCGTGGCAAACCATAGGTTAAGAACAATAAAGCAAAAAAGAATCGGTGATATTCAACATTACATCATGGAATTCAACCGATATGCTGATGATTCATCTTGGAACGAAGAAGCCAAGATGGATGCTTCCTTGGATGGATTACAAGACCAAATAGCTACCAGAATACTCGAAATGTTTCCAGGACCCCGTTCATTATTCGCAATGCAAACAATTGCTTCCAGAATCGATAGCCGCATATCAAACCATCGAAACTTTAATAACTTAACCAACCGACAAAACAACAATAATAGTAATACTAGAAACAATTTTAAAAGAAACGCTGGTAAAAAACCTTTTCAATCCAAACCTAATAAAACCCATGGACCTCTTTCAAAAGAAGAGAAAGAAAAAAGAAGAAAGGAAAACCTCTGCCTCTATTGTGGATCTACTGACCACCAACTTGATAATTGCCCCATCAAAAACAGAAAAAGAAACAATAATAACAGTACAAGCAGTAATACTACTTACGTAACAAATCCAGAAACAACCAAACCAAGACCAAGACTCTCTGATAATCCCAATGTTAAAACTGCAACCTTTGAATTCAATATAAGTACCTCAAACGCTTCTGTTAAAACCAAAATTTTAATTGACTCCGGATCACAATTAAATCTTATGGATATCTACTTCGCAAAAGAAAATAATATTCCCTTCGAAAAACAAAATGTTGTCCCACAAGTCTCCGGTATAGGTGGAAATCAAACTATATTAGGCAAAACCATGCCACTCTCCCTCACTTATGATAATCACAAATGCTTAGCTGAATTCTACATCATCGATTTACCCTCTTACTGCTGCATACTTGGCTCTGAATGGCTCTGTACCCATAATCCAATGATAAATTTCTCTGAAAAGAAACTTTGCTTTAAATCAAGTTATTGCACTAATAATTGCCTGGTTATTCCTATGACTTTCACTGCTCACGTTACAGAAAAAGAACCCCAACTTGATGATGAAACCTTAGAATCAATTAATCAACCTGAAACGAACAATCTTCCTGAAAAGCTTTTGCAATTTATTGATGTCTTCGATGAAAAATCTGCCAACAAACTACCACCTCATCGTCAATATGATTGTGAGATAAAACTAAAACCCGATGCAAAACTGTTTTATGGCCCAATCTACCCACTCACTGAACAAGAATCCATTGCTCTTAAGGAATATATTGATGAAAATCTCGCTAAAGGATTCATACGTAAATCAAAGTCACCAGCAGGTGCCCCTGTACTTTTCGTACCTAAGAAAAGCGGTGAACTTCGTATGTGTGTAGACTACCGCAAACTTAACGACATCACTATTCGGGACTCGTATCCTCTACCACTTATAAACGATATGTTAGAACACTTGAGTAAAGGAAAAATATTTTCGAAACTCGATCTCCGCTCAGCATACAATTTAGTTCGAATAAAGGAAGGAGACAAGTATAAAACTGCGTTTACGTGTAAGTATGGCCACTACGAATACCGCGTGATGCCTTTCGGCTTGAAAAATGCACCAGCAGTATTCCAACATTTCATAAATGACGTTCTTGAAGACTGTCTTGGAAAATTCGCCTTCAGCTACATTGATGATATAATTATCTTTTCTCCTGATTTGGATTCTCATTGGATACATCTCGCTGAAATTCTCACTAGACTCCGTAAAACAGGATTATACGCAAAGCTCGAAAAATGCGAATTCTGCGTTCCATTTATCGATTTCCTTGGTCATAGAATCTCCTCCAATGGTATATTTATGGACCCAAAAAAGATCTCTTCTATACTCGAATGGCCTACTCCAACATGTGTTAAAGACATTCAATCGTTTCTAGGTTTAGCCAATTACTATAGACGCTTCATACCCAATTTCGCAAAACTAGCTCATCCCCTCAATGCTCTCTTAAGGAAAGACTCCGAATTTCTCTGGTCCGAAGAAGCTGAAGAATCTTTTAATACAATCAAATCCAAATTTACTTCTGCTCCCGTTCTCGCTTATCCTGACCGAAATCTCCCATTCATGGTCGAAACCGATAGCAGTAATTTTGCTATAGGTGCTGTTCTCTCCCAAACTTCTTCAAAAGATAATAAAATTCATCCCATTGCCTTTTATTCAAGATCTCTTACTTCACCAGAAAGAAACTACCCGATTTACGATAAGGAGCTCTTTGCAATCATCTCTGCATTGGAAAACTGGCGACATCTTCTGAAAGGAACACCTACACCGTTTACAATTTATTCTGATCATCGCAACCTTCTCTATCAGAAAAAACCTGAAAAGATGACACAAAGGCTTATTCGTTGGTCTCTATTCTTATCCGAGTTTAACTTCAAAATTGTCTATCGCTCTGGCTCAATCAATGGAAAACCCGATGCGCTCTCAAGAAGACCTGATTATGCTGCTTCTGAACAAAATTCTAATGAAATCCCCTTCTCAGTGCTCCGCCCTGAAAACTTTGCTGCTTTCCCAACTTCCGCTGTACCTTTCACTGAAGAAATCCTTTCCGAATGTAAAAACGATTCATTTTATCATAACGTTTGTGACTACCTTGGAAATAACAAGCTCCCAATCCCACATCCTAAAATCGATAAATTCTCACTTAGTAACGGTTACCTTCTCTTTGACAACAAACTTTATATTCCGCCTAACTGCCGCTCACACGCTTTTAAGATCTGCCATGACTCTCCCTCCGCTGGTCACTTCGGAATTCGAAAAACAATTAATCTTTTAAATCGCGACTTTTGGTGGCCCTCGCTTAACTCTGATGCTAAAGACTATATTCGCTCCTGCGAAACTTGCTGCCGTTCTAAGGACTCAAGACACAAACCTTATGGATACTTACAACCGCTTGAAATTCCTAATCGCCCTTGGATCTCTATTGCTATGGATTTTATTACCGATCTCCCTGAATCTTCTGGTTTTACTTGTATCTTTGTCATTGTCGACCGCTTCTCTAAAATGTGCCACTTTATTCCTTTTGAAAACGTTCCTTCCGCCCCTGACACTGCTTCTGCTTTTATGAAAACCGTCTTTCGACTCCACGGCTTACCAAATGAAATTCTATCCGATAGAGGAACCCAATTTACCTCTAAATTTTGGACTGCTGTTTGCGATGCCCTCGACATTAAGTTGAAGTTCTCTTCTCCATCCCATCACCAAACTAACGGTTTGACGGAGAGGGTGAACTCCGTTATTGAACAATATTTAAGATGTTTTGCTAACTACAAAGGATCTAATTGGAGTAACTATCTTTATCTGGCCGAATTCAGTTACAACAATGCAATCCAGGAATCGTCTAATTACTCACCTTTCTATGCAAATTATGGATTCAATCCTAGGCATTCACCAGAAATACCAAGTAACATCGATGTACCAAGAGCTGAAGACTTTGTAGTAAATTTATCTGATCTCTCTAAGGAATTAAAAAAGAATTTGGAAACCGCCTCTAAGAAACAAGAAAACTTTGCAAATAAACACAGAACCCAAGCCCCAGAATTCAAGAAAAATGATAAAGTATGGCTGAATAGTTCTCTCATTTTAAGAAACAAAAACAAAAAACTTAAACAAGAAAATTAGGACCTTTCAAAATTATAAAGAAAATCTCTCCGGTAACTTACAAATTAGATCTACCAAAGAAGTATAGAATTCATCCAATTATACATGTATCCGAATTAGAACCATATTATGAAGACAATTTTAATAGAACTCAAGCACCACCCTCCACCGGTTATCATAGATGATGAAGAAGAATATGAAGTTGAAAAGATTCTGGATAAAAGAAAACATTATGGAAAAATTCAATATCTCATCAAATGGAAAGGATACTCACTATCTGATGCCTCGTGGGAACCTGAATCCAACCTCAACTGCCCTGAACTAATCAAAGAATTTAATGAGTTCCAACTAAATATAAATCATTTAATCAAAAATAAATTTTATTTCATCAAAGTACTATTAATCATTCTAACTTATGATTAATTTAAAAAAAAAAAAAAATAAAAAAAATTATTTTATATTATTCAAAAACATTTTATTCTAGATAGTTTTATTTTTATACTTTATTTTAAAACTTAAAATTCATGTAATTTTATTATCCAATGTATTAATTAAATTATCACTCCTATAAGTATTTTAGTTATAGTTTATTATTATAAAAGTTAGAATTAGAAATAGTTTAGATTTAAAGCAAAAGATTCGTCTGGCATCCGAATCCTAGAGGAGGACCATGTAACGAATCTTAAAAAATTAGAAATTAGAATGCTGGCATAGTGGTTAGTCACTATGACCTCAGCCTGAACCACTAGGGTTCGACTCACACCTTTACTAAAATTTTATATCATTTAAATTTTAAAGAATTTTTATACTTCCTTTCTGTATTTTGTTTCTGTATTTGTTTCTGTATAAATTTCTGTAAAATTAACAAAAGAAATTCTTAGAATTAATAGAAACAAATCAGATAGAAATTCTATTTTAATTTATCTTTTATCATTATTTCCTTTAGATTCTTTTTAACCGAAAATAATCAATTTTTATGAAACTTTTTAATGATTTTATGGTTTTAAATTTTTATGGATTTAAATTTTGAAAACTATAAATAGGAGTGAATTTCGCAGCCAAAAAAAAAAAAAAATATTCTAAAAATTGTGTTTTTATTAATTATTGAATTAATTAATAAGTAATTCGAAATATTACAATAATTAATCCTATAATTAATATTTTTAAATTTCTAATTAATAAAACTATATTTTAAAAAACCAAATTACTTATTAATCAAAAAGTGCTTACCTATTGTGTTACACTCTTTAAAACACGGATATTCCAATATTCGTTACAATTTTTATTGTTACATGAGTCATTATTTTTGAACATTATTTTTTTGGTTTGGTTAATGGAAGTTATCCTTCTCCCATTTATTGGTTTAAAGGTTTATTAATCAAACCCTGTTCTTCCATTTCAGCCAATTGTTTAAATGTGTACGGACATTCTGAAGCTCTATGTCCCTCCATTGTACAACGATAACAATTCACATGATAATTGTTGTCATCATTAAATTTATTATTATTTTTGGTTACTAAGGTATTAATGACATTGTTGTTTTCTGTTCTACTATGATATTTTTTCCTATTTTGGTAGCTAAAAGATTGAGTCATATTATTAGTGTTAATTGTGTTACCATTAGTCATTTGATTGTTATATTCTTTATTATTATTAGTCATCATATTATTATTTATATTTTTTAAATCAATATTATTTTGGTTATCTTCTCCTTCATTGAGTAATTGATTATTACTCATTTTGTTCGTATTATTCATCATATTAAAATTCATATAATGATTGTTGATTTTGTTATTGTTCGAATACCTATCATAATTGATTTTATTATTATATCCATTTATTGAATTCCTTCTTGGCATTCTATTAACGTAATTATTACTGTTATTTGAATAATAATTCATATGATTTCTTAAATTTAACGCATGATTCGAATAATTTGGATTCCTAGAGTTATTATTGTTCCATGAGCTAGCTCTAAAATTCCAATTGTTTTCTCCAATAAAGGTATTATTTCCATCTTGATTCATTGGTAGTTGTCTTGAGTGAAGATTTTCGTAAAAAAGGTGATTCAATAATACATTATTATTAGTATGGTTTTGAGTAAACATGATGTTTGTTCCCATATTATTATTAATTTTGCTCCTTTGATTTGCATTGGATATTTCTTTTTCAGCTTCTTCAGCTACTTCAGCTATTTTAAATGCTTCATTTATTGTTTCACATTCCGCTATCATAACTCTTGAACAGGGAAATACTCGAGAACTAATAGCATTTGTATAATCTTTGACCGAAATAAGTCTTCTATATTCCAAACTGAGTTTATTATATAATTTTTTATATTTGTAATTAAACTTTTTTAACGATTCGTCTTCATTAATTTTTAAAGATTTAAGAACAGAACATTTATCATTCTCAGTTATATGTAAATGTTCTTCTATTGTATCTTGAATCTCCTTTAATGTAGGATATCTGATTGAGTCACCTCTTCCTTTTACTAATGAATTTAATGCGCCTTGAATATCTTCTTCCACGGCCTCTTTAGCCCATGTAAAAATGCGTCGAGGTTCCATTATATCATAAAGTTCCATCGTTTTGGAAAAATCTGTTATCCAACTTTCCACATCTTTACCATAATTGATTAACAATGGTAAGATTCTTTGCAATTTAGCTGCATCAAACATTTTAAGATTTTTGTAATTTTTAATGGTAATGATTATATAAAAAAATTATAAAATTATGGTTTATTATTAAATAATTTATTTGTAATTATTATTTCCTTATTATTTTCATACTTCTTTATTAAATCTTGCTTTCCCCCCACGTTGGGCGCCAAAATTTTGATACGTTATTTTATTAATCTTTATTATTAATATTTTAGTATCAATATTTTTGTGAGTTTGCAAGATAGTATAAAATAAAATAGTATATTCTAATATAGAAATATATAATTACTACACACTTTATTTTAAAACAGAATTTTAAGAATTATTTTTGTCGTTTTATTTTATTTTATTTAATTTATTATGTCGTAATATAATTTTATAATAAAGTATTATAAAAAAATCTTATTAACTATTTATTTCTAACTTATTACTATATTATATTTTATAAATAAATATATTCCCCGAATATATTTATCTTAACTAATGTATATCTATTTTCTCCAAAAAAACCACCCTTTAAAAAATTTATAATAATTTTTCTTTTTATACTTTTAATTTACTATAATTTAAATCCTATTGGCTGTTAATTAATTAAATAAATTGAATAATTTTATATTATTATTTATTATTGTGATATAATTAATTATTATATTTTATTACAATTTTATTGACAATTTTCATTTTTATTTAAATACTGTAGCAGAGTTGGTACGATATATTTTAAATATTCGTATTTACAATAGTTTTGGGCGCTACACTGGGGAATTGTATTAAATTATATATTCTAATAATATATTAATTATTTTATTAATTATTTAAATTTTTATTTTAGGATATTTGTTTTGTAATATTTTATTTTTTTTATTTATTTTATTTTATTTTATTTTATTTTATTTTATTTTATTTTTTCATATTAATTAACTATAATAATTATAATTTAATTATAATATTCTACAATTAATTACTTAAACAACTAATTTTATTAAAACTAATAACTAAACTACTATCTTAACTAATTAAAACATTTTTCTTATATTAAATCAACTATTACTAATTAACATATATCAATAATTTATAACAAGTTTTTTTTTTTTTTTTTTTTTTTAATAATATTTTTATATTTTTTTTTTTATAATTATTATCTCTATATTAAATCATAA
>JACVTC010000477.1:0-24772 GCA_016946835.1 Neocallimastix lanati (nom. inval.)
TAATAATTAATCTATATTTTTTTTGTTTCTTTTAATTTAAAAATAGAAATAAAAAAAAAAAAATTTTTTTTATAATATTTATAAATATTAAAAATATATATAATATTAATAAACATTAATAAATATTTTTAGTTTATGATTTATTAAAAAAAAAAAAAAAAATTTTTATCAAAACTTTAAAACTTTTTTTCTTATCTTTCATTGATTTATTCATTTGTTATTTTTGACTGTTTCAATTATATCTTAATAGTAAAAGAAAAATGACTAAAATTTATTTTTCATTTCTTTATGGTTTTTTTTTTTTTCATTTACACCATGAAAACCTTTATATTTATATTATTTTTATTTTCTTTTTTTTTAAAAAAAATAAGATAAAATAAAATAAAATAAATATTGAATGTAACAATATAAAAGTACAAGTATATAAAATAAAATAAAAGTAACTTTTTTTTTCTCTTACCACCCTATTTATCACAATACCTATTTTATTAATCTATCTTTATGAATAGATAGAAAAAAAAAAGTAATTTAACTAAAAATAATTAATCTTTAATTTAAATATATCTTTCTAATTAATATAAAAAATGTTTATTTAGAATACAACATTAAAAAAAAAAAAAAAAAAAAAAAAAAAAAAAAAAAAAAAAAAAGATCAACTATTATCTCCATTTTTTAATTTAACTATTTACTTTTAATTGATTAAATTAAGAATTATTTAATGTATATTTATATACCAAAAAAAAAAAAAAAAAATTTTTTTTTTTTACACAACACTAATTAGTATAATTATTTTTAATAATTTATTTATTTTAATTTTTATAAATTTAATACAAATTATAAATTTTTTATTTCATACTAATATTTACTATGTATCTCTATAGTATTAATAAATTTTTTTTCTAAATTTCATTAATACAAATAAAATGAAATGAAATAATAAAAAAAATAATAATTATTATTATGAAATAAATATAAAAGTAATAATAATAATGATAAAAAAAAAATATATATATATATATATATATATATATTTTTCATTTTAATCATTTATTAGATTTTAAAAAATTAACAATAGTTTATATCCCATGATCCAGAAATTCATTTCAATCATTTTTTTTTTCACATCATACTACCAATTTTGTTTTTATTTTCCTCAAAAGGAGAAGAAACAATAATATTTTTTTTAGTAATATTATTTTTCTTCATTTATATAATTAACCTCCATTCAATTTTATATTTGAGCATTATCATGTTTAATAGTTTCAGATAAAACTCTTTGAGCAGATTGTTGTCTTGAAATGGATTTAGCATCAAAACATACTTTAGCTCCTGGACGAGAAATAATACCATTTTTAAAGTCCATCCAAGATCTTGACTTGGAATAAACTCCTTAAAACCATTCGCTTTTAACCATTTATTACATTCCGTGAATAAAGCATTGGCAAGATCTTGAGCACTAGGATTCATATTACCTTCACTCTTTATTTTATGAAGGACCATTTCAGCATTTGGAAATGGCGTCTGTGGTTTAAAAACCATATTTTTACAGGAAGGTTCTCTTTTGAGTCTCATCATGGTTGGAATAGCATGACGATATTGACGAGTAGAAGCCATTTTATATATATATATGTATGTATTTTTTTTAAGATAATAATACTTTTAAATTTAAAATATAATTATTATTTAATTATAAATAGTAGCAATAATAGAAATAATAATAATAATATAATAATTTTGCTTTTATATATATATTATTTTATTAAATATAAGATAATTTTATTCTCCTTTTTTTTTAAAAAAAAAAATTTAATTATTCTTTTAAAAGAAATAATAATTTAATAAATGTTAAAATCACAGTGATTAAATTTTAAAAAGAAAAAGCTCTTCCTATTTATATAATTTTTTTTTGTTTTCTTTTCATATCATTTTTAATATAAAAATCCTAAAAAAAAAAAAAAAAAGCAAATTTTTTAATTTAAATTAAATAAATTTTATAAATTTATTATATTAATATTTTGATAATATAAATTAATATTATATATAATATTTTTTAATATATGTATTAATACATTTTAATATATTGTTATCTATATATCCTCTTATCAAAAATTTTAATTTTATATATTCAACGTTATCAAAATTTATTTAGAAAATATTAAACCAGTACTTTTTTTTTTTTTTAATAAAAAATAAAAAAATTATTTATAGTTATAATTATTTATCAGTCTTTCACCTCATTTGAAAATTAAACTTATATATATTTGTAAATATATATAAAATAATAAAATTCAAGGATTAATCTAATAATCTATAATTAAAACTAAACTATTTGATTTTTAAATCTAATTTAATTAATTATGTGGTTCTACTATTAATGATTAATGATAATGATTAAGAAATTTTAATCATAATTAATAATTGATATAAGAAGAATATAGTTAAAGATATTATAATTAATAATAATTAAAATTAATAATTAAAATTAATAAATTTTTAGATATACTATAATATAAAAGTATAAATTATAATAAATTTTTAGATATACTTTTATATTAAATATTTATATATTTATAATTATTTAGAAATTTAAATTCAAAACTTTAATTAGTAAGAATAGTAATTAATATATATTATGTCATAGTATATATCTTATATATATAATATTTGATAAAGCCTTTCTCCAGACTAAATAATAGCAATATTGATTATTCAAATAATTGAAATGAACAATAAAATAAAAAAAGGAAAAAAAAAAAAAGCTTCTTAACTATCTAAATATAACAATTTTTCTATCAATAAATGAAGTTTAATATAGCGTAATATAAAAAAAAAAAAAGAAGTAAATAACTAAATATAAATTAATAAAATTAAAAATAAATATAAATGTATATAAATATTTATTGAATAAAGAATAAAAACTTTTTTTTTCCTTCTTCTGTCATTATTTTTATGTGTTGAAAAAAATAAAATAAAATAAAATAAAAATTCATTTAAATTTTTTCAATAATATTAATAATATATTATAATAAATAAAAATATTAATATTTACATAAATTTTTTTTTTTTTATTATTAAAAATAACTTTAGATTAATTATTACCATATTTGGTAACTTTTATATATATAAATAAAATTACCACATGAATTTTATTTTTTTTTTTTTTTATTTTTAAACTTTTTGAATATTATATAAATAGCCGCAATGATCAATACCGCAATATTTCATTTTAATTTATAATTAATTATTTTTTTTTTATGTTATTTATACATATATATATATATACGTAAAGTTCTAATATTAAAAATTAAAAAAAAAAAAAAAAAAAAAAAACAATAAAAGATAATTTATTGAAAAAAAAATTATAATAGATTTTTCATATTTATTATTAATAGGTAGAAAGAATAAATATATATATATATTTTTTATTCTTTAATTTATTTTACCAAAATAACCATTTAACATTTATTCCTAAGTAAATAAATACTCAATAAAAAGAAGTAATTTAATTTGAAAAATTACTTTTCATCACCCATCTATTAATGAGTCTTTTAAAATTTACCTCCTTTTCATTACTTATTTTTAATAATTCTATTCAACAAATTTATATTTGTATCTTTATTATTTATATATATATATAATTTGTTAATATATGAGCATTGATATCACAATATATTGCGATTTTTAGTTAACTCTTATCAAATTAGTTAAAAATATTAATGTTTTCCATTTTCATAATAAATTATTATTAGTATTATATATTAAAATTGGTCGGGTAATCGTCCATTCATTCAATAAATACTACGGCTACTACAACCAATAATACTAATAGTAATAATATATATTAATTATAAGTTAGTGGTTGAATAGTATAAATTTTTTTTAATTATAAATATTATAATTATAATTAGTATAATTTTTTTTAATTGTATATAATTATAATTATAATTTTAATTTTTTTTTTTTTTTTAATTATATAATTAATTATAATTATTATACTAAAAAATAAACAATAAAATTATAAAATAATTATTATAAAAAGCATAATTAATGTATATATATCAAAATAGAATAATAAATAATAAATAATAAATAATAATTATTATTATTATAGTTTTTAATATAAAACTATTATAATTACCCAAAAAAAAAAAAATTTTTTTTCATTTTTTTTATCGATAGAGCAGCTCTTTGACTACCTAATAATTTATTTATATTTTAAATTTATTTTATTTTATATTTTATTTTATTTTATTATTTTATAATTATTTATATATATATATTTTTTTTTTTTTTTTTTGATTTGAAATGCAAATAAAACGAATTAACTTATGAAATGTTTTGACTTATTATTAATAAATTAAAAAAAAAAAAAAAGTTATATAACATGAAAAATAAAACAAAATAAATTAAAATAAAAATTAAAATATAAATAATTTAAAAAAAAAAAAAAAAAAAAAATAATCTTTCATAATTAATATAAATTAATTAGATTCTTTTAAAATTAAAAATAAAATAATAATTATAATAATAACAATAGTATTAATAGACTTATTTATTAATACAATACTTTTTATTGCTACCATATTAATATAATTTTAAAATTAATAAAATTTTAGACACAAGAAAACAAATATTAACTAATTCTTTTGTTTTATTTTATTACTTTTTTAAATTATTTATTTTATTATAAGTATTATTATTTTATAAATTATTTTCTTTTTTTTTTATTTTATTATTTATTATTTTATTATTTATTATTTATTATTTTATTATTTAATTATTTAATTATTTAATTATTTTATTATTTTATTATTTTATTATTTTATTATTTTATTATCTATTATCTATTATCTATTATTTATTATTTTTTTTAAAATTCTCTATTTATGTACAATTTATTCAATAATTTTATTTAAGTTTATTATCTATAAAATAAAAATTCAAAAATTTAGACTTTTTTTTTTTTTTACAGAAAAAAATTTCATTAATAATTAATGAAATAAAAAAATATTTAATAATGATATAATAATGAAATATTATATAAGTAATATATATATATATATATAACCCAATTTCTATTTCCATTAATTATTATTAAAAATTAATAATAACTTATTTATGCCCATTTTTTTTTCTTCCTTACTGATAATTCCAATTGATAAAATCAATATATTTTTAAATTAAATATATTATTTATCAATATATATATATATGAAAACCCCATTCTCTATGTTTTTTTTTTTTTTTTTTTCTTTTTTTCTTTTTTTAATTTTTACTTAATTAATTAAAATCAATTTATATTTGAGCATTATTATGTTTAATAGTTTCAGATAAAACTCTTTGAGCAGATTGTTGTCTTGAAATGGATTTAGCATCAAAACATACTTTAGCTCCTGGACGAGAAATAATACCATTTTTTAAAGTCCATCCAAGATCTTGACTTGGAATAAACTCCTTAAAACCGTTCGCTTTTAACCATTTATTACATTCCTTGAATAAAGCATTGGCAAGATCTTTAGCACTAGGATTCATATTACCTTCACTCTTTATTTTATGAAGGACCGTTTCAGCATTTGGAAATGGTGTCTGTGGTTTAAAAACCATATTTTTACAAGAAGGTTCTCTTTTGAGTCTCATCATGGTTGGAATAGCATGACGATATTGACGAGTAGCAGTAGTAGCAGACATTTTTCTTTTTTTTTTTTTTTATTTAAAAATATTTAAAGTTGTTTTTTATTTCTTAAAATGAAATTATTATAAAATTTACGAAATGAAGAGCACAAAAAATTTTTTATTTTTTAATAATACACTTTTAAAATTTAAAAAAAAATAAAATAAAAGTTATATTGAATTATGCTTGTTAATTATATAATATTGATTGATATTTTACTTTTTGAAGAAAAACTACTTTGTATTTATATTAATATTCATATATATATATATATTTTATAAATTTCTTAATATATATATATTTATATGATTATCATATATTAATATATTAGTTATCAATATATATAAATATATTACAATAAATGATAATTAGATTATAATTTAAATTGAATTCTTATCAAAAATTTTTTATTGGATATGACAAGTCCTTATCAATTTTCTATATGATTTATAATATTACTTTTTTTTAAAAATAAATATTAATTATATATAATAGATTATATAAATAATTATTATCAAATCTCAAATGCCTACTACAAAACTAAAATATATATTAATTAAAGGGTTAATCTGTTTATCTATGAGTTTAAATAATAATAATAATAAAAATAATAAAAATTATCTATAGATATTATAACCCTTGAATATCTTCATTAAGCTAAGAAACAAGTACAGATAAAGTAATAAATAAATTTAATATATAATTATCGAAAGTTAAATAATGTTAAAAATTTAATTTATTAATATATAAAAATAAAGAAAACAAACACTCGAACGTACAAAACTCAATTAAACAATTGGGTTTATGAAATAATAATTTTATTAATAAATATTAAAATAATATATCTACATTAAACAATGTAAATTTTTATATAAAAACTTCAAAAATCAATTAAAAAATAGAAAAGACAAAATTTTTTTTTTTTTTTTTTTTTTTTTTTTTTTTTTTTTTTTTTTTTTTTCTGGTTTATAATAAAATATTAATAATTACTAAATAAATACATTTTACATTGATATTTGTACTACATATTATTTATTTTTTAATATTAAATGTATTTATTAATTTCACATTCCCCCTAATTATTAATTTTTATTTATATTTGTATAATAAACTATTTCTAAAATTTTGCATTTTATATTTATTTAAAAATTTCGTCAGACCATCTGCTTTATTATTCTTTGATTCTATGTATTCAAGTTCTACTTTTTTTTCCTTTATTAATTCTCTGATTTTATGATATTTAATGTCAATGTGTTTTGATCTTGGGTTTATTGTATTATTTCAGCGTTATATATTGCTGCTTGATTGTCAATGTAAATTTTTATGCATTCTCTTTGATCCTTTATTTCTCCTAAAATGTTTCTATACCATAAAGCTTGTTTCGCACATTCACATAGTCCATAATATTCGGCTTCTGCGGTGGAGGTAGCTACACACTTTTGAAGCTTTGAGTACCAACTAGTTGGACCTGAACCCATAAAATAGATAAAACCTGTCGTAGACCTTCTCGTTTCTTTATCATTAGCATAATCTGAATCGACATACGTTTTTAGACATTTTTCTCCATTAAATAAAATACCGTAATATTTTGCTCCTTTTAAATATCTGAATATTTGTATTACGTTTTTCCAATCTTTTACCTTTGGTTCTTTGCAATGTTGAGCTACTCTATTCACAGAAAACATAATATCTGGTCTTGTACAGATAGCCAAATATATTAAACTTCCTACGGCGGACCTATACGTTGTTGGATCAAATAATTCTTCATCATCTTCTTTATCAGATAAACTTGGTTCGGTAGTTCCTATTTCTTTACAATCTTTTAGTCCAAATTTTTCGAGTATGTCTTCCAAATATCTTTCTTGATGTAAAAGGTAACCATTAGGAATCCTTTCTATTTTTATACCTATAATAAAATTTGCTTTACCAATATCAGTTACAGAGTATTTTTCTTTAATTAGTCTTACTGTTTTATTAATTTCATCATCTTTACCTGTAATTAATAAATCATCTACGTATACTCCTATAACACACACGAGTTTATTATCTTTTTTCTTAATAAAAATACACGGTTCACTGACTAATTCATAGAATCCCAAATGTTTTAAAGTAGTACTAATATTATTATTCCATTCTCTTGCAGCCTGTTTTAGTCCATATAAAGCCTTTTGTAACTTAAAATATCCTTTTCCAAAATTTGGATCTCCTTCAGGTATCTTCATAAAAATGTCTTCCTTCAAATCGGCATATAGATAAGCTGCCTTTATATCCATTTGGTGAATGTTAAAATTGTTTTCTGCAGCAATAGATATTATTATTCTTAATGAATCCTGCTTTAGTGTTGGTGAAAAAGTTTCTTTATAATCTTCTCCATATTCCTGGGTATAACCTCTTGCTACTAGCCTTGCTTTATATTTATCGATTTTTCCTTCACTATCTCTTTTAATTTTGAAAACCCACCTGGAATCGATTATATTAGCGCCTTCAGGAACCTTTTCAATCTTTTTAAATACTTTCCTTTCTTTCATATTATTTAATTCGTTTTCTATAGCACTTATCCATTTTTTCTTTGTCTTTTCTTTTGAAGATTTCCATATATGAATTTGGTTCTCTGATTTGGTTAATTGTCGTTAAACATTCCCTTTTTCTCTTATTACTGTTCTCTTGTATTTCTCCTCTATAGTCACTTACGTTAATTCCTTCCACATTTTCCTCTACATTTGTATTTACATTAGCATTTTTATTTAAACTTTTAACCTTTCTTTTTCCTTCATGCATTATTGTTTCATATTCTCTACTTTTATTTTTATTAAAATTTAGCGAATCATTATTAATTATTTTAAACTTCTCAAAATTTTTATTATTGTCCATTTTTGATTCATTAATTTTATTTTTTGAATTAATTAAATTATTTTTTAATTTATACGATTTTAATAAATTTTTATCTTTTGAAAATTTTTTATTGTCTTTATTTTTAAAAGTTAAATGTAAATTAGATTTTTGATTATTTTCTGAATAATTATTTTTTATATTAATTTTATATTTATTTATAACTTCTACATGATTTTTTTTAGGATTTTTATCAAACTTTACAGGATTTTTGTCAGGATTTTCAGGATTTTTGTTTTCAATTATTTTGTTTTCAGGATATATTTGATTCATTAGGTTTGTATTATTTTTCGTATTATTTGTTTTTATTTTTATTTCCCTTGAATTCTTATTTTTTAATTTTGAATTGCTTTAATGATTTTCGACATTAACTTTATTTGGATTAATTTCTAAATTAATTTTTTGACTAATTTCTTTATTATTATTATTATTATTATTATTACTACTATTATTATTATTATTATTATTATTTGGAATAATATTTTTAACAATTTGTTTATTGTTATTTTCAAAAATTTCTTT
Source organism: Neocallimastix lanati (nom. inval.) (assembly GCA_016946835.1). Taxonomy (NCBI): domain Eukaryota; kingdom Fungi; phylum Neocallimastigomycota; class Neocallimastigomycetes; order Neocallimastigales; family Neocallimastigaceae; genus Neocallimastix; species Neocallimastix lanati (nom. inval.). The sequence continues at coordinate 9,083 of JACVTC010000477.1, forward strand.
GTTTACATCTAAATGAGAACACTCTTCATTGGGATTATTTTCACTCAAATTATTTTCAATCAAATTATTTTCACTCAAATTATTTTCAATCAAATTATTTTCACTCAAATTATTTTCAATCAAATTATTTTCACTCAAATTATTTTTACTCAAATTGTTTTCAGTTGAATTATTATTATTTGAAGTATTTTCAACTAAATTTTTATTTAAATTATTTTCAATTAAAATATTTTTATTTGAATTATCTTCAATTATAATGTTTTCTTTTAAATTAAACGCGTCATTTTCATTATTTTTGTTTATAATGGTAATTTCTTCTTTATCATAGTCATCTAATTCCAATATCTCTTTACCTTTATCTTTGTTTTTATTTATAATAGATACTTTTTCGCCGTTAATACTTTCTCCCTTACCTTTATTGAAATAAATATCTTCGTTAACATTTCTATTTAGAATAACTTCACTATTATTATTGATTAATTTATTCCTTTCATTAATAATATTTATATTGTTTTTAATATTGTTTTCTTCGTTATAGTTCTGTTTACTTGTTGAACTTTCTTCTAATTTTTCTTTCTGTTTTGCTTCACCTAATGAAAGCGTATTCGTTTTTGTATTACCGTGCTTTATCAACGTGTTTATGTTCTCAAGTTTCTCTTCTATTAATTTAAATTTATTCTCAAGATGTTCTTTTTCTTTTTGACTTAATGAAAGATTTTCTTCTTCTTTATCTTTACTGATATCATTTTTTGAATTATTTGGAAAATCTTGCATGTCTAAATTGACAATATCTTCTTTTACTGTTCGTTCATTGTTATTATCTCTTTGACTCCTGTTCTCTTCATTGTTCTCTTCTTGAGGATCTTCTTCTATTTCTTTATTTTCTTGAATAATATTAATTATGTCATTTCTGTTGTAGTAATTTCTTTCTTCTAAGTTTTTCATTAATGTGTCTTCATCTTGCGTTTCGGTTTCTTCATTTTCATATCTCCTTGTTTCAGATACATAATCAAAGTTAAAGTTACCTGGCTGGTCTTCAAGAAATTCTACCACACGTTTCACATATATTTTCATTTTATCAATATCGAATATTCTGTACCCTGTTGAGTCTTCGTCATATCCCAGAAAAATTCCTTTTCTTGAATTACTCCTAAATTTTTCTGGATTTACTTCATAATAGTAAACTTTACAGCCAAATACATGTAATTTACTATTGTCAACTTTCTTTTCGTAGAATACTTCGAATGGGATTTTGTTATTATTTCCATGATGCGGCACCCTATTATGCACATAATTAGCTGTCTTTAAAGCATCTTCCCAAAATCTTCTACATAATTGACTATCTATTAACATTGCGGTAGCAATTTGGATAAGCACTCCGTTTAGTCTTTCTGCTCTACCGTTTTGTTGAGGATTTCCTGGTACAGTGAATTGTTGCGTGATTCCGTATTTGTTGCATATTTCTTTAAAATTATTTGAAGTGAATTCTGTTCCATTATCACTTCTTAAATATATTATATTTGAATTTGTTTTATTTTTAATTTTGATATACCATGTTTCAAATACTTGGTATACTTCCGACTTCTTCTTTACTGTAAGGACCCAACCATATCTACTATAATCATCTAAAATAGTCACGAAATAACAGTTGCCATAAATTGATGGTGGTGCCGGTCCAACAAGATCTATATGCACTAATTCAAGAATTTTTCTCGAATTATTTTGTGCTTTACCATATGGTTCATTCTTCATTTTTGCTTGCATACAGATCTCACATTTATCTATTTTGTTTCCATAGGTCAGGTGCCCAATTCTTCGATGCCATAGAATATCATTACCTTTAGTGTTGACGTTATTGCATAGTATATTACTACTTTTAATACATACTTCAAAAACATCATTATCACTAGCTTTAATTTTTGAAATTGTATTAAAATACTTATCTAGGATATACGCATATACGTCATCGTATTCCTTTATAAAAACTATTACATATTCATCCCTTGCTAGTTTACTAATCGAAATTAAATTTCTTTTAATATCCGGAACATATAATACTTCCTTTAGCTTTAATAATTCTTTGTTCATATTTCCTTGTATCTCTCCAATGTGTGTTGAGTTGGTTGTATTCCCATTTGCATAATTTATTTCTTCCACGTGTTCCTCTTCATTCATTAGTATATTTTTGTTTTGAGTCATATGATTAGATGCACCTGAATCTAGAGTCCACCAACTACATTCTACATGATTTTTAGTTACGTTATTATTAAATACATTATTGCATTGTTTTGTATTGCCACTACATGGATTTTCAAAAGAAGTGTTATAATCCAGAACAAATAAATCATTAAGATTTAATTTATCATTGTCTGTTTCTGTTATTGTCATATTGGCCTGTTTTTTGTTTACCTTGCCTCCCTTGTTTCTTGGCGAATTCTTGTGACATCTTCCTTTTAATCTTGCAATCTCTTTCAAAATGACCAAATCTGTGGCAAAAGAAACATTCAACATTAGAATTAGTTTTTCTACCTTCTCCATTACCTTTCTCATAATTTCTTTTTGGATATCTTCTAAAGTCTTGATTTACTCCTTTTCCTTTTCCTTGGCTTTGGGTCGTAGTGCTGAATACATGTTGTATTCCTATCATCTTTCCTTTTTTCCTTTCTTCGACTTTCTTGAGTCGTTCTACAAGCCCTAATGTATATTCTTTACAGCTTTTCCAGTCTTTTTGATCAAAAATATTTACGCTTTGATATTCTTCTGGTAAAGAGTTAAATAATAGTAATTTCTTTTCCTCATCTGTAACTACAACATTCATATATTCTATCATATTAATATTCTTACTTAATTTTGTTAAAAATCTTGAAAAGCTTGTTTTGGGGTTGTATCTTAAAGCATTAGTTTCATCGATTAGTTGATTTCTCCTTGTTACATCATCTCCAATATGAATTTGTTGTAACGTTTGCCAAATTTGATAACCTGTAAGAGATGGATCTTGAATATCTTGTTGTGTTTTTGGTCCCAACGTGCTTCTTATTAAACTTTTTAAACTGGCATCTGTTTTTAAATCCTCTTTTGTCACTGATTCTCCATATTTCATTTTGTACTCATATGGTGCAATTAAATCATTTATACTTTCTGTTCCATTAACTATGGGAACTTTTGGAGTATGATCTATATCGACCCATTCTTCGAGATCATAGTATTGTAAGATACCTCTCATGAATAGTTGCCAGGTTATGATGTTATTACTGTCTAATTCATATATAACTTTTCCTATTAGGACAGAGGGATCAAATCTTTTGATTTGAGGAATATTGTTATCCATAGTAGTAATGGTACTAGAAGTAGCATTTTCTGTTGATCGTTTTAAAGTATTTTTACTCATTTTGAATTTTAAATATTTTAATTTTTTTTTTTTTTTTATTTACTTATTTAAAAATTGAAATTGAATGATTTTTCAACGAAGTAAAATTATAATGAGTCAATGAGACTCTTAATCTGTTAAAATTTAATTTATTAATATATAAAAATAAAGAAAACAAACACTCGAACGTACAAAACTCAATTAAACAATTGGGTTTATGAAATAATAATTTTATTAATAAATATTAAAATAATATATCTACATTAAACAATGTAAATTTTTTATATAAAACTTCAAAAATCAATTAAAAAATAGAAAAGAAAAATTTTTTTTTTTTTTTTTTTTTTTTTTTTTTTTTTTTTCTGGTTTATAATAAAATATTAATAATTACTAAATAAATACATTTTACATTGATATTTGTACTACATATTATTTATTTTTTAATATTAAATGTATTTATTATTTCACAAATAATATTCAAATATAGTAAAGTTATTTATATTCATCATTAGCAATGAGAGATTAAATACTTTTTTTTTTAAATAATATGAAAATAATATATATAATTATATCAAAGAAATAAATTTATATCCATAATTTATAATTATAAATAATAATCCACCTTTTATATATATATATATATATATATATATATATATTTTCTTATATAGTCATCTTATATACTAATAAATTTCATTAAATTATATAAACTAAATTATAATTAGTTTATATAATTTACTAAGTGTATATTTCAAATACTATATTAAAATTTGACATTTGATATATTTATCTCTGAAACTTGAAAAACAAATATAATAAGATATAAATATATATTAATAATAATAATTGTTTAATATAATTTTTTTAATTATATAAAACAATGTATTTATATATATATATATATATTTATTAATAATTATAATATTATTAATTGTTTACTAGAAATATAACTAATAAAAACTTTCTATAATTAAAAAGATTATATTTAAATTCTTGGTTGATTTAATAATATAATTATATAAACAAACAAAGCAAATAATTGATTTAATTCTTATATTAATACTATTTATATATCATTAATATTATGAAAATTATTATTTATTATTAAAAGAATAACAATTCAGCTGTTTTATTTATTTTTTTAAAAAAAAAAAATTTAAGTATTTAGTAATCATATATAATATATATTATATAAAAAATGTTGGTTTGATAAAATGTTATTTGTAATAATTTACATAAATTATTTATAGTAAATCAATTGGAGATTTTTTTTTATTTTAAATTAAAAATAACTAATAATGAATAAAAATGAAAATTTTTGTAATAATAAAAAAATAAATAAAATGAATATATATAATTATATTATAATTTATGATTATTTTTATTATTATTATTATTATTATTATTATTATTATTATTATTATTATTATTATTATATTATTATTATTATTATTATTATTATTATTATTATTATTATTATTATTATTATTATTATTATTATTATTATTATTATTATTATTATTATTATTATTATTATTATTATTATTATTATTATTATTATTATTATTATTATTATTATTATTATTATTATTATTATTATTATTATTATTATTATTATTATTATTATTATTATTATTAAAGTTTTATTTAAAATTTCTTTTTTTAATAAATTTATAAATATAATAAATTAATTTTTTATGATTAATTTTTATGTTTTTTTTTTTATTTAAAAAAAGATATGTTAATTACCATATAAGGAAATAATTTAAATTTAAATTTTAATAATAATAAATAAATTTTTTTTTTTTTCTGTTAATTTTTTGAAAAAACAAATTTAAATTATTTTAGTATTCAATTAATTTTATTAATATTATTATAATATAGAAAGGGTTGATACAAATATTATATTAAAAGTTTTTTTTTTTTTTTTTATTATTGAATTTCAAACTTTTAATTTATACAATATCTTTTCACAAAATAATGATCTTTTTAATTATTTTTAAAAATTTTTTTTGATTTCTCTGTCTTAAACTGATATATAGAACAATATCAAAAAAAAAAAAAAAAAAAAAAAAAAAATATTAATTCAACACTTTACAATTGTATATGAAATAAAATAAAAAAAAAAAAAAGATTCTTAAATCATTATAAAAAAAAGAAAAAGAAATAAAAAGAAGGGTATAAATCATAAATCATATTAATTTAATGGATATTAATAATAAAATGAAAAGAAAAAAAAGGGTATTAAATACATATATTCTAGTATATAAATAAGTAATTTTTAATTTTAAATTAAGATATATATATACATATATAATTATAATATATATATAGATATTTTTTTTTTATTTTCTTTTCTTTTCATTTTATTAATATTTCTTAAATTTATATTTGGACACTATTATGTTTAATGGTTTCAGTTAAAATTCTTTGTGAGGATTGTTGTCTTGAAATGGATTTAGCATCAAAATGAACTTTAGCTCCAGGACGAGAAACTACCCCATCTTTTAAAGTCCATCCAAGATTTTGACTTGGAATAAATTCTTTATAGCCATTCGCTTTTAACCATTTATTACTTTCAGTGAATAAAGCATTAGCAAGATCTTGAGCACTAGGATTCAAATTACCTTCACTCTTCATCTTTTTAAGAACCAATTCAGCATTTGGAAATGGAGTCTGTGGTTTAAAAACCATATTTTTACAAGAAGGTTCTCTTTTAAGACGCATCATGGTTGGAATAGCATGACGGTATTGACGAGTAGTACTACTAGACATTTTTAATATATTTAATAAATATATTATTATAATTATTATTATTATTACTGAGAGAACAAAAAGAAAAATTATGAATAGAAGATTAATACAATTTTTTTAATCAAGTTAATTTTTTTTTTTTTTTAAAAAAAAATTAATAAAATTTTTAATCAAGTAAATTTTTTTAAAAATATTTTAATAAAATTTTTCTATAAATTATAAAAAAAAAAAAAAAAATTAAATAAAAAACAAAGTAAATTAAAATAAAATAGGTATATATAATTTAGTTTAATAACAATAAATGTTTACAATTAATTTTTATTTTATTTATTATTATATTTATTTATTTATTTATTTATTTATTTATTTATTTATTTATTTATTTATTTATTTATTTTTTTACAGAAAATTTTCTTTGTATTTATATAATTTTATTAAAATAAAATTAATTTATTTATATTTAATTACATATATTAGCAATGTAAATATTTATATTGAATTACTATATTAAAATCATATATTATCCTTTCTTTAAACAAAATTCTTATCAAAAATTCCAATTTTTCATTAAACGTTATCAATATATATATATATAATTATTTAATATTAATATTAATAGTTATTAATTTTAACATCTTTAAAATATTCATATATAAATATTATGTGTTATCCTTTATATATATATATATATTTATTTATAAATATTATTATTATCAATTTGAAATATTATTTGAGCATATTTCAAATTTATTAGCATTAATTATTAAAAAAACAATATATTCATTGTTATTTTAATAAATTGATCATTTTTAATAAAAAAAAATATTTTCATTAATCATTAATTATTTTCAATATATAGTCCTTTAATTAATATATTTTTCATAAGCAAAAAAAAAAAAAAAAAATAGTTTAATCTTTTTATAAAAAAAATTTTTATATCAAAACATCGAGAAATGATTCAATACTATAAATTATAATATAAATAAAGACTAATAATGAATTTATTATTTTCATATAAAATACTTATATATTAATATATTAATATATATATATATATATATTTTTTTAATTTTAGTATTTCTTTTAAAAATTATATAAAGTTATTTTATAATTATTTTCAATAATCAATTATTACATAATTATAATTATATATAGAGATCAATTATCATTTAAGGTAATTTTTTTTAATATATATTAATAAATATCTTCATTTTTTTCTTTCAAATGAAAAAATTAAGCTTATCAATAACATATATATAATATCATAGATGATATTACCCATGATAAGTAAGACAAAATTTTTATAATTATTGCTATAGTAAGAGGTTAATTGACTAAATCTATTGACAAACCATACATAAATAGAGTTACACGGTACTATATATAATTTAAATTTCATTATGTTTAATTTTATATTTATAATCCTTAAAATAAATTATAATTTTTATTAATAATTTTTTTTAAATCTAACAATTTTAATATTTTTAATGAAATTTAAATAATTATTTAATAGTTTCATTATTTCTTTTCTAATAAATTGCTTTTTTTTTTTTTAAAAAAAAAAAATAATAAAAATAATAATAAAATAAATAAATTTTTATTGTTATTGTTATTTTTATTAAGTATTTCTTTATGTAAAATATAAAATAAAATAAAAATTCATATTTATATATAAATAATATATTATAACAATAAAAAAAAATTACTTTTTCTTTAATAACTAAATTATTAAATAATTATTAGAAAAATAATTTTTTATTATTATTTTATTTTATTTATAAATAAAAATTTATATATACATATATTTGAATATTCTTAATAAGTTCCAGTTACTAATTAATGATGATTCTAATAATATTTTTTTTTGCTATTAATATACCAATACAATATACATTAAAATATTGATAAGATTAACTATAAATAAATTGATATTAGCATAATAATAATAACTTTTTAAATTTTTAACTAAAAATAAATAAATAAATAATAAATTTTCTTTTAAAGAAAATGAATTGCATTATTCAATTATCTTTATATATACATATAAAAACAATGATAATAATATATTTTAATTAAAAAAAAATTAACTTTTTCAAAAAAAAAAAAAAACTTATTAATCTTATTAATATAAATTTAAACCCTTAAATTATATATTTATATTTTTATATATAATTAATGAATGACTTTTGATAAGTAATATTTTTAATTGATATCTATATCTATATTTATTTAATATATATATATATATATATATTTTTTTTTTTTTTTTTTTTTTTTTTGATAACGTAAAGTTTTTTTTATTGCTATTTTTAAATTAAGCATTTTCAATGAGTATTCAATTAAACAAATAAAAAATAAAGTATATAAATTTATTTTTTGATAGGATATAACAAAATAATAACAAAATAGACATCTAAAATAATAATAATAATAATAATAATAATAATAATAATAATAATAATAATAATAATAATAATAATAATAATAATAATAATAATAATAATATATTTTATCTAAATAATTTAACATTAATTCATATGATAATTCTTAATGATAAAATATAAAAAACTTATGATCCATAATAAATAGTTGTTGTCTTTAAATATAAATATTTTAATTCCAAAAATTACTACCATTTCCAATATATCTAAAAATTATTCAAATTTTTTTAAATTTCAAAAATGTTCACTAGTTTTATTATGATATATTTTATATTTTATATTTAGAGAATATAAATTCATAAGGGTAAAAATTCTTAAAAAAAAAAAAAAAAAAAAAGGAATTTGTAGTTATTACAATATACAAGTTTTAACCATAAATCAGATATATTAATATATTATTAATATCAATATCATATACATAATAAAATAATAATAATAATAATAATAATTAGTTTTAATAAATAATTAATCTTTTTAATCGAAGAGAAATTTATTCATTATTTCATGTATTAATTTTAATAAAATAATGAAAATTTTATAATAAAATATCTAAAAAAAAAAAAAAAATTATTTTTTTCCTCTTCATTATTAAAAACTTTTTTTAAATATTGTAATAATCATTAAAAAAAAACTATAAAAAAAAAAAAGATATAGATTCTATATTCAATCATACCACTCACACACACACAAAATAAAAAGAAAACTATGAAAAAAAAAATTTTTTTTTTAAATACTTTTTAAACTTTATTATATTTAACAGATTTTTTTTTTCTAAACTCTATATTCTTTTTTCTATTATTAAATTAAATATTTACAAAAAATAAAGAAAAATAAAAAAAAATTTTTTTTAAATTAATTATATTTACAATTTGATTAAAATTAATGAATAATTATTTAATAATAATAATTATTCATAAATAAATACAATATAAATCTATTCAATTTTTACAGTAATTGAATCATTTTTATAATAATATTATTATAGAAATAATATATTCCATTCTTCAAATATATTTTAGTAATTAAGGAAAAACCTTTCAGAGTTTTATTTTTTTCCTTTTTTTTTTTAACTTTCATTCTATTTCTCTTTAATCGTAACCAATTTATTCCTCCTTTTTCTTAAGGAATATTTAAACATTCCTTTTTTTTTTTTTTTTTTTTTAATTCATTTGGTTATCATCATGTTTAATAGTTTCGGATAAAATTCTATGAGCAGATTGTTGCCTTGAAATAGATTTAGCATCAAAACGAATTTTAGCTCCTGGACGGGAAATTACTCCATCTTTTAAAGTCCATCCAAGATTTTGACTTGGAATAAATTCTTTAAAGCCATTCGCTTTTAACCATTTATTACATTCAGTAAATAAGGCATTAGCAAGTTCCTGTGGACTTGGATGCATATTTCCTTCACATTTCATTTTATGAAGAACAATTTCAGCATTTGGAAATGGGGTCTGTGGTTTGAAAACCATATTTTTACAGGAAGGTTCTCTTTTAAGTCTCATCATGGTTGGAATAGCATGACGATAATGATGAGTAGCAGTAGTGGCGGTAGACATTTTTTTTTATTTTATTTTAATTTATTATATTATATAAACTTTTAATTTCAAACTTTTATATATAAAAAAATTTTTTTTTAAAAAATCTTAACAATTGATTTAATTTGATTTATAACTTTATAAAAAAAATATATTATTTATGTTTTTTGTTTTTTTTAAGAAAAATAGTTATATATTTAATAATGAATATAAAATTGTTTTTTTTTTTTTTTTTTAAAGAAAAATTTCAACTATTTATAAATTTTCAATGAATTATCTATTCAAACTAATAATATATTGTAATATATTTTAATATATTATAAAATTAAATGGACTTTATCAAAAAAAATTTTTATGTATATAATCAATTCAACGTTATCAATTTTTTGTATTACCAATATAATAATCATTTAAATTTAAATAATATATTTTAATTATATGAAATTTATTTATCTATAAAAAAATAATAAATTTTTGATTATCAAAATTGAGTGATGACCATATTATCAAAAAATAATAAAAAATTTTAAATAAAAAAAAAAATTTTTTTTTCATTATTATTATTTATTATTATTTTAAAATTAAAAATAAAACAAATATTTAAATAAAAATATACTTGAAATACAACAAAAAAAATAAAAAAAAAATAAAATAAAATATTATAAGAACAATAGAAAAAATTAATTAATTAATTAAAGATTTTCTTTAATATAAAAGTGCTTTTAATAATTATTAATTTTTTTCATTATTATTTTAATTATTATAAATTTATATAAATTATTAAATATAAGAAAGAAGAAAATTATATAATATGTAACTAATAAAAAAAAAAACTATTTTAATTTCACAAAGCACAAAGGGTAGAATTATAATAAATCATTATATATCAATATAAAAAAAGTGTTATTTCTATTTATATTATAAGTAACCATATTATAGGACTTTTTTTTTTAGTCTTGAAATTCGAACTATTTTATTGTAATTGATTATAAAATATAAAAAGATAAAATAAAATTTTTTTTAAATATTTTTTCTTTAGTTATAAAAAAAGTTCCAGTATTAAAATAATTGAAATATTTTAATATTATTTTGACATAAATGTTTTAAAAAAATGAATGTTACTATTTTTTTTTTTTTTGTGGTATTGTTAAAAAAAAAAAAAGTTGATTCAATAAGAATTTATTTATATATAATCTTTTGATAAGTTTAAATCTTTTGATATTACAATAAATTTTATTATTTATTATAATATCAAAATAAAATAAAGAAATAATATATAATATATAGTTTATAGTTTATATTAAAAATTTTTATATTACCAATGACATTAATAATTATATATATATAAAATGATTATATATAAAAATTGATAATATACCAGAATTGATAATATATATATAAAAGACAATAATAGACAATGGTCATGCTTTGAGAGTTTCATGTTATCAAATTATTTAATTATTTTATTATTTATTTTTTTATTTTTTTAATAAAATTACGAAATAAGTAAATAAAAATAAAAAAAAAAAAAATACCAAGTAAAATTTTTTTTTAAATAAAATTTTAATAATTAAAATTTATTATTAAGATTTGAATTAATTTTGTGCCAATAATTTAACTTTTTAAAATTTTTAATTATATAAATTGCTAAATATGGAAATAATTAATCAGAATCATTTTAATTTTAAAAACTTTTTTTTATTTTATTTTATTATTATTTTAATTATTTTTTTATATTAATTAAAAGAAAAACAATTAACCACCAAGATAGATATTATATATATATATAATAGAATTATCAGTTATATATATATATTTTTTACATTAATAGTACTAATAATTAATAACTTTTCAATATAAAAAATAATTAATAGAACATAAAATAATATTTCTTAATAATTTACTAAATAGTTGAATTATTTATAAAAATATATATTTTTTTTTTTAAAAAAAAAAAAAAAGTATGCATAATTATAAATATTTATTAAACTATTTTATTTTTTAAGAGATTTAATAATTTCATTTCTTTAAATTATATCAAAAAAGTTTAATTTTAAATTAAAAAAAAAATAAATTCAACACTTTTTTAATCTTTTCTTTTTAACTTTTATATTTATATATTATAATATTATTTTTTAAAAAATAAAAATAAAAAAAAGTATTCATTTAGAAATCAGATATTACAAACATATTAATATAATATATTTATATATTTTTTATATATTTATATTAGTTTTATATTTTAATTAATGAATAATATTAATCAATATATAGAATTTAAATAGTATATCAATAAGAATTAGCTTATCAACTAACATTCTATATATATGTTTATAAAAATATTAACATATAAATAAATAAAATAATTATTACATTAATTTTTTTTTTTAAAATAAAATATTATATTTACAATTTACAATTAAATTGATAAGATAAATATATCAAAAATAGAATAAAAAGTATTAAAAAACAAAAAAAAAAAAAAAAGTATTTATACATTATGTATTTAAACATATATATGATAGAAAAGTATAATACATATAAGAATATATAATAATGAAATAAACATTTGATCATGCTTTATATTTTTTCTTTAAAAAAATATATATATATATATAATATTTTATGTTTTGATAACGTTAATCTTTTAATAATTATATTTTTCTTATTTATTTATCTATTTATTTAATAAAATGAAACCCTAATCAATGTCCTTATTTAACTCTATGTTCATATTTTTTTTTACACATTAAGATGCAATTTATTTTTCAATATATTACTTTTTAATAATATTATTAAAAAAATAAAAATATAAAAAAAAAAATGAAATTTATATTTTATATATATATACGTTAACCTTATTACATTACAAATTATAACTTTTTTTGCTTTTATAAATTTTAATATTTTTCTATATACAAATGAATACAGAATAATCATTATATATATATATACATAAAATAATACTTTATTAAACTACATTAATATTATAATATTACATATAAAAGGATTAATTTTTATTATAAAAATATTACATTTATTGATATATATATATTTATCAATAAGATTAAAGAAAGAAAGAAAAAAAAATTATATATATATATATATATATATAAATATTATTAAGATAATTTAAAATTATTTAACTAATGAGGGTTAGTCTAATGACTTTTATTATAGAATTAGTACCCTAATTGATTAAATTTAAACTTCATAATTGTCTTCATTAAAATATTTTCATTAATTATTATTATTATTTTGATATTTTAATCATTGCATTAATACATATAATATGTTGATATTATTTTATCATATTATATATAAAATTTAAGAACTATAATATAAAAAAAATAATCAAATAACATTAATACAAGTCAAATAACTAATTAAATAAAATATGTAAAAAAAAAAAAAAAAAAAATATTTAATCTTTTTAATTTTTGCTAATAATTATTTTCTTACTAATAATTTTAAAGATATTAAGAAATATGAAAATAGATAAAAAAAATTGTTATCATAAGCATTTTATTGGTTAAAATTTTCTTATCATAAAATTTTTACAGAAATTTTTAATACTAAAATTATTTTTATTATTTTTATATATAAACTTATTATTACATACTTAAATAGTTTTATATATATATTTTTATATATATATACAAAAATAAATAAATATGTATATATATTTTTTTTAATTTTTTTTTTTAATTATATTTTGATATTAACCTTCTCTCAATAACTTTGCTAAATGATAATAACCAAAATATAATAGTAAAAGTATAATAAAAAATAAAATTTAAATAAATAAATAATAAATAAATAAATAATAAATAAATAATAAATAATAAATGAATAATAATAAATAAATAAATAAATAAATAAAATATAAAATTATAATTGACAATAATAAATGTTTAAAAAATAGTTTTATATATAATAGGTATAATAATTTTAAGAATTCAATACAATGGTAATCTTCAATCTTTAAAGGCATTTGTTTATCTTAAATTTATTAATTGCAAAATAAAATACCAAAACGAATAAGAAAATAATAATAAATGCATATCAATATTTTTATGAATAATAATAATAAAAAACATATTGGGAAATTTAAAAATTTGTAAAATTTCTCATATTATACTTTGTTTTTTGTTGTATATATATTAATGTAATATAATTTTTTTTTTTTTTTTTTTTGATATTGAACTAGCTTGAAATATGTTATATAAATGGTAATAATAATAATAAAATATTAATAAATTAATAAATATATATTAAAATGAATTGAAGAAAAAAATAAAAATTTTCTAAATAAACTTTAAATCTATTTGAAATTTGATTTAATATAAATATTTTTATATATTGTGTTAAACAGAAAATATTTTAAACCAAAATATATTTTAGAAATGAAAAAAAAAGTCATATAATATAAATTTATTTAATTAACCATAGAAATAATAAATATAACTTATTTATTTACTTATTTTACTTATTTTACTTATTTATTTATTTATTTATTTATTTATTTATTGAATAAACTTCAAACTAATTTTATTTTTTTAAAATAAATCCTTTTACACAATACTGTTGAATTGCACATTATTATGGTTTTAATTTTATTTTATTAATTTTTTTTTATTTCAAACATGAATGATTATTACATATTATTCATTATAATTTATAATAAAATATAAGTAGAATAACATCCTTTAATTTTTATTTATCCATTATATTTAATATATTTTCATTTTATTTATTCTATAAATGAATTCAAAAAAAAAAAAAAAAAAAAAATTTATACAATGATTATAAAATATTATTAATAAATAAATAATTTAATATTTTTATTGTTATGGAGGCAAACTCCAAAGTGATAAATATATAATAGAAATAAGTAATTTAATGCTAATAAATATTTATTCAATATTATTCTTTTATTTAAATAATATTATCTTATTATTATAATACTTTTGTTCTTAAATTTTATAAAATAAGTTACATACAAATTATTACATAGTAAACATTATAAATATTTATAATACCTTATACTTTAATGTACAAATGTTAATTTTTTGCTTAATCCAAATATTCACCTCTATATAAAGTATATAACAATTGTTCAATATATAATAATATTTATTTTATTTTTAATCATTATTATTCTTTTGAAAATTAAATTTGTAAATTTGAAAATTTGGTTATTTGGACTCCTGAAATGCTTTTAGTTAAAGGACAAACTAACATACTTTCAGTATTAATAAATTTGTATAGCATCGTATATCTATAGGCGTACATCTTCCTTTAGAGAATGTATCCTGAGCAATTTACTATGCCCGCTTTATTTATCAACCATAATTTTTTTTTTTTTTAAAATTTTATTTCTTTATTAAACATTTCTTTAATAAAGATTTTTAAACCAAATACCTTATTTAACATATTCGGTAATTCTAACATACTCAGCTTCGGTCGTAAGATAGTGCTAACAGTTTTTTCTGTAAATTAAATTTCCGATGATATAGGACTATTTCCAAAGGAAAAATCAAAAAAAAGTATCCACTATCTTCTAGTTTTTTTTTTTTTTTTTTTAGCC
>JACVTC010000478.1:0-24671 GCA_016946835.1 Neocallimastix lanati (nom. inval.)
ACCCCTAACCCCTAACCCCTAACCCTAACCCTAACCCCTAACCCCTAACCCTAACCCCTAACCCCTAACCCCCTACCCTTAACCCCTAACCCCTAACCCTAACCCCCTAACCCTAACCCCTAACCCCTAACCCCTAACCCTAACCCCCCTAACCCCTAACCCCTAACCCCTACCCCCCCCCCCCCCCTAACCCCCCCCTAACCCCTAACCCCTAACCCTAACCCCTAACCCTAACCCCTAACCCCTAACCTAACCCCTAACCCAACCTAACCCTAACCCCTAACCCTAACCCTAACCCTAACCCTAACCCCTAACCCCTAACCCTAACCCCTAACCCCTAACCCCTAACCCCTAACCCCTAACCCCTAACCCCTAACTAACCCCTAACCCTAACCCCTAACCCTAACCCCTAACCCCTAACCCCTAACCCCTAACCCTAACCCCTAACCCCTAACCCCTAACCCTAACCCCTAACCCCTAACCCCTAACCCCTAACCCCTAACCCCTAACCCCTACCTAACCCCAAAATAATAATAGTCGCTAGAATAGTTTAATAATTAAACTTCTTGAAAATCAATAATGATTTTTCTTAAATTATATATACATTAATAATGTATTAACTATTTTGATTAATTTTATTAAATAAAATTATAACGTTTAAAACCTAACCCTAACCCCTAGTTTTAAAAATGAACCTATAACTTATGAAGATTGTGTTGATCATAATAAATACAAATGGTATTTTGAGAAGATTGATGGTAATACCTATTTTATATCTGCAGCTAAACATAATTTATGTATGAGAGTTATTAAAAATAGGATGACTTTAGGTGAATGTGATGAAAAAGCTATTTTGAAATATATTAAAGCATCAAAATCTATAAAAAGTGGTAATAAATGCCTTAGCGGTATTGATGATAATGATGATCCCTATTCTCAATATGAATTAAAGCTAAGTAGTTGTAATAGACATGATGAAAAGCAAATGTGGGAATTCATATCTGATATATCCTATATATCAAATTAATGGAATATTATTAATATATTTAGTTGTTTTTATTGCCATAAAAATAAATAATGTTATACAAATATCGTATAATATATATTACAAAAATAAAAATGAATATTTAATAATAAAAATAGTAGTTCAAAAAATAATAAAAATAATAAAAATTTAGAAAATACGAAATAAAATTATTAAAATATAAAAATATTAAAAAATAAAAATATAAAATTATGAAAAAAATAAAAATATATAAAAAAATATATATATTTATAATATTATAAAAAATAATAAATAATAATTAAACGATAAATAAAAATATATATAAATATAAAAATATAAAAATATAAAAATAAACAAATAGATAGTGTTTTAAACTTCTAGAATTTAACTTTAATAAATGAAATATCAATCATTTCAATTCCAGAATAAATATTAATTTTATTATTTTTATTTTAATATTATTAATCTTGTTTGATTTAGTGTTTTTAAATAAAAAAAAAAAAAAAAAAAAAAAAAATCATCTTTAAAAAATAAAAAGATATTAAAAAAATAAAAAAAAATAATTTTTAAACTAACAAAAAAAAAAAAAAAAAAGTTACTAAAACACAATTATAATAAAAAAAAAAATTTAATAAATAAGAAATAAAATCTATTACATGTTAATATTATACTATATACTTAATATATATAATATTTATATAAATGGAAGTTAAAAATTAAAGAAATATCTATATATAAAAAAAAAAGATATTTTTTTAAAACTTGATAAAATGTATTGAATAAGTTTTTATTGGAATTCTAATTTTTTTTTTTTTTTTTTTAATTTATTATTTTTTTATTATTTTTTTATTTAGTTTTATTTAAATTTTATATATTGACTACAACAATATTTACCAGTAATTTAAATGAAATATATTTATTTTAATTAAATTTCAAAAACTTAATTGTTTTGACGTTTGTGTAACTCTACATAAAAAATATC
This sequence comes from Neocallimastix lanati (nom. inval.), assembly GCA_016946835.1. NCBI lineage: Eukaryota > Fungi > Neocallimastigomycota > Neocallimastigomycetes > Neocallimastigales > Neocallimastigaceae > Neocallimastix > Neocallimastix lanati (nom. inval.). Next base: position 1,989 of record JACVTC010000478.1, read on the forward strand.
AAATATTAATATTAATACTATAAATAAAATAAAAAAAAAAATAATAAAACAAAAAATAATTAATATAATTACTTTTAATATTATGTTCAACTTTATATTATGATAAAAAATCAAGAATATTAAATTTTATATAAATTATATATTATTATATTATTTTATATGGCTTACATAATATAATTAATACATTAAAAGCGTATCTCACATAGTAGAAAAATACTATTTAAATTTTAACTAATAAAAAATTTTTATAATGAATAAAATCTACTATTCTGTTTTCAATAAAAAATCTAATATTTGATTGTGCTTATAAAATGATTTTTAAAATTATAAATTTAAAAAAACAAAATTATTATTTAAATGATTTTAGGAATATTTATTATCGGAATTGTCTTAAATAAAATTATTGCTTTACCTCAAGAATTAAAAAGCAATAATAAAGCGTCTGTCTGGATATACAATGAATATTTAAATAGCTGTTTATATGCTTCAGGTTATTCAGATGAACCAATAACGTACGATTATTGTAATAATAGTATTGACAATAAGTGGTATATTGGTGAAGATGATGATGGCATTTATTTCATGTCTGCTACTGATAAAGAATTTTGTATATCCTATGTTGACGATCAAATCAAATTAGCAAAGTGTGACGAAAATGCTATAATGAAATATGATGAAGTATCAAAATTTATCAAAAGTGATAATATGTGCGTAAGTGCTATTGATGATTTAAGTGATGAAGAATTTTTAAGGTTAACTAAATGTGATAGACATAACAAAAAAATATTTTGGGAAATATCATATAAAAAACCTACAAAAAAAATTAATACCACAACCACGACTACTACTACTACAACAATAAATCCTACTCCAACATCTAAACCAATGTGGATATACAATGAATATACTGAGAAATGTTTATATGCTCCTGATTATGAAGATGAAATTCCAACTTATGAAAAATGCGATAATACAGATAACTATCAATGGTATGTTGTAAGTACTAAAGGGGGAACTTTCTTCAAATCAAAAAGTAATTTGGATTTATGTTTAAGAGTTTCTAATAATGATAATTCTAAAATAATGATGGGTGAGTGTGATACAAATGCTATTTTGCGTTATCGTAGAAATGATGGAACTATCACTAGTAAATTATCCGAAAGTTTATGTCTTGGAAATTCTATCAGTTCTTCTATCAAAGTTGCAGCAAAAATAAGAAATAAGGTAAAACTTTATGATTGTGATGATGAAATTAATGAAGATCAGATTTGGATGATGCTAAATTCAAACCCTGCCAAAAAGTTTACTACTACTACTACTACTACTACTACTACTACTTCTACAACTACTACTACTACTATTAATATTACTACTACTACAAAATCTCCATCCCCTACTATAGATACTAAGTATCGTTGCGGAAAAGATTTTAATAATAAATCATGTTCTAAAGGTGAATGTTGTAGTAAATATGGTTATTGTGGAACTTCGATAGACCATTGTGGTACTGGATGTCAAGCCAGTTATGGTAGATGTAATGATGGCGGTCGTTGTGGCACTGATTATGGAAAATGTCTTAATGATAAACAATGTTGTAGTTAATTTGGCTATTGTGACATTTCGGATGCTCATTGTGGACCAAAATGTCAAAGTAAATTTGGATTATGCTACGGCTCTGACGATAGATGTGGTGAACAATATGGTAGGTGTAAAGGTAATAAATGCTGCAGTAAATGGGGTTATTGCGGTACATCCAGTGATCATTGTAAAAAGGGATGCCAACCAAAGTATGGTTTATGCAAATAAAAATTTAATTAGTTTGATAAATAAATTTTAAATCTTTACTTATTAAAGTTTCACAAAAATGATCTATTATATAAAAATAAATATAATTCTATCTATTAAAAGCAATAAAAAATAAAAATTAAATATAATACAAAAAAAATTATATTAAATAAAAAATTAAAACAGTATAATAAAAAATAAAAGTTAAAATAAAAAAAAAAAAATTATAATTTATTAAATATAAATTATAATTATAACAATAGATTCCATAGATATTTTAGATAGAGTATTTTTGGACTATTACCTAATAAATTTATAAAAATAATTTTATAAAAGTCAAAAAAAGTAATAAATAAATAAATCAATAAAATAAGTAAAAATAAATTATAAAAATGAAATAAAATTAAAAAAAAAAAAAAAAAAAAAAAAAAAAAGAAAAGAAATTGATAATTTTTAAAAAAAATTTGAATAAAACAAAATTAATATTAAATGCTAAAATAGTAAAAGATTTTTTTAAAAATTTAAATTCTTGTTTTTTTTTTTTAAAATAGAAAAATTTATTTATTTGTAATTAATATTTTTATTTTAAAATAAAAAATAAATTAAATAATATTAATAATAATTTTTAAAATAAAAAAACTTTTTTCTTAAAGATATTTATTCTCTAAAAAATCTAAATTAAATTTTTTTAATATAATATTTATTATATTGATTTAAAATTTAATTTTTTTTTTTTAGGCATGAATAAGTCAAATAATAATTTATATTATGGATCATAAATTTATTTTTCTTTAAACAAAAAAAAATTTAATTTATTGCTATAAATTTATTTAATAGTTACACAATATATAATCAAATAATTTTAGTTTTTTTGAATTTGTTAAGATATACTCTCAATATATATATATTTTTATATACAATTTTTTTTTTTAAAAAACATAATACATTAAATAATTATAATATTTTTCAAATTGGGTAAACATTTATATTGTTATAAATGAGTTAAAGAAAAATTAATTATTAAAAGACTATTTAATATTTTTATTAAAATAAAAAAAAAAATAAATAAATAAAATTAATTCAATATATATTATTTAAATAATAATTATTTAGAAAAAAATTTATTTTAATAATAATATAAATAATAATATATAATATTACATTAATTTAAATATTTTATTTTATTTTATATTCACACTAAAACATTGGACTGTAATGCATTATTAAATATATATTATTAATCTACAATTATTAAAGTTTCCATATATATTTTCTATATATTATTAGCCTATTATTAAAAATATATATTTTAATTTAATTTCTAACCTGTATTACTAATTTTAAGTTTGTTAATATACGTTCAAATGATTCTTATTATTGCATATAATAATATATAAATTTATGTATCAATATAATAATTTATTTCTATATAACATTTAATTTTAATCATGTATTTAAAGTTTAATTTATATACAGATGAAGAATTTGAAAAGGAAACGATCCTTATTAAAAATAAGAATGAATTAACGGATAATACAACATCATTTACTCTCAATCCTCAATTACCATGTAAACAATGTAAATCAATGATAGATTGTCCAGGACACACGGGAAGAATACCACTTTATTACAGAATTGTTCATCCTGTATTTGTAAACATATTATGTAAAGAAATAAGTCATATTTGTCCAATTTGTAAAAAATATGATCCTTTACTTTCCCCTAATAACCCCTGTTGCGTAAAACGTGTAGTTGCTACAACATTTTCATATCATAAAGTTAAATCGGAGGAAGTCACATCCAATAAATCCAAGTATTTCAAAAATTTTGAAAAAGAGTCAAAGAATATTTCAGAATATTCTTTCACTTTTGGTAGGGAAACATTATCTATCGAGCAAATGTACGAAGAAATTCGTTCTGCAAATTTTTCAAAAAATCCAGAGCTACAAAATCATTTACTTAATGTGTTTATAAAAAATATTCCAGTTTTACCAATCAATATGAGACCATCTATTCTAGATTCTAGCAACACTACGATTCATAATAACGTAACAACATTATATCAACGTGTATTAGATCTCAACTACCAATATCACAATGGAAATTTAATTAAGTCCGTCTATATTGTACGTGCGTATAATTTATACAAGAAAATTTTAGGTATTCGTAGTAAAAACGATTCGGTTGAGGATGCTAATAGAAATTATATTAAACAGATGTTATCAGGAAAAAATGGTATTTTCCGAAGTATGTGTTTAGCTAAGCGTCAAAATTTTTGTCTTCGAAGTGTTATCGTGCCAAATATTGATATCCCTTTAGATGTAGTATTAATTCCTAAAGTCTTTACTGATTCCTTAATTCCCTACGGGTATAAAACCAATGACTTTGTTATCATCAATAGACAACCTACACTTCAAACTACTTCAATCTTAGCCGTTCATTCTCGTCCAAGTAACTGTCGAACCATTCAGATCAATCCACTTATTGCTAATGTCTTTCAAGCGGATTTTGACGGTGACGAAATGAACATTTTTTGGTTACCGGGTGAAGAAGCTAAAGAAGAGTTGGCCACAAAATTAAATATTGCAAATAATATCCGGTCATTTAAAAATGCTTCTATTATGATCAAATTTATACAAGATACTTTAACCGGAATTTATAATATGACACGTAATAAAGAAATTATTGATATTGATATTGTTAAAAGAATGCTCGATAAATTGGGCATTCCCGATAATGATTGGAAAAAATTTTGTAAATACTACAAATCGCGTATGAATAGTACAGATATCCCATATGCTCACCTGTTATCTTTATTACTTCCTAGAACGCTTACTTTACATGATCATGAAGGTAATCTGATCGTAGATAAAGGAATATTACTAGGTGTTATCAGTGATAAAAATCAAACTATTTTACTTAATGCTATTTCAAATTACGGTAATGAATTCTATTTAAAATTTATGTGGGATGTTCAACGCATGGTTCATGTATATAATCTTACTCATGTTATCACTATTTCTATTGCTGATTGTATGGTAAATGATAAATTAAGAGAATCATATCTTCCCATAACCGATAGTATCTTAAATAAAATGGATCCTATACCTGTACTAAATCTTGACTCATTGATAGAAAATCAAAATAAATTTGAAAATTACAACGAGTTTAAGAATCAAGTTTTTCGCAAATATTGTGACCTTACAGAATTAGTGGAATCCATCGATAATAATTTAACTAATATCATTAACAGTGGATCTAAAGGAAATGTGGATAATGTTATTCAAATATTGATGTCGGTTGGCGTTCAAGCTATTTTACCAGTTTGTTATATTAAAAGTTCCTATTCCGAAGGATTGATAATCATAATAAATAATTTAATGTTTAGTATTTCAGAAAACTTTCATGTAGAATATATTTGTCAAACAAAGGCCGATAATCATATGGTATTAGATTGTGAATACCTCGATAATATATTAATTCCGTTTGACTTAATTTATTATAATAATGAAGATTTGAGACATAAATCTTATTCTGATAGAATAAATATTCTGAACGCTATTAACTTTGAAGATTTCAATAACAAAATAATTAAAAAAAATATTACTAAATGTTCCACTTTTTCCGATTTACAAAATTTCATAATTTCGTTTAATAAATTTGACAATCCATCTATACCAAATGACGGTATCATTATTACAAATGGACAATCATCCTATTACGACAATATAAAAGTTTATAAAATTAAAACTAGAAATACAGTAGATCTACGATTTAATGGAAGATACTTTTATGCTAGAGATCATTTAATTAAAAAATCAACAGTAAATTTACCATTTTCGGAATATAAAGAAGTGTGCCTACACCATCATAAACATAAAAAATTTTATTTAACATAAAATATGAAAGATCTTCCAAATTATAAAAATAATAATAGAAATAATAATAAAATAATAATAATAAAACTAGTACAGAAATAACTGATAATAAATTTTATTGTTATTATTATCGTAAACAAGTAGAAATGATTAATGATGTACAACTAAAATACGTGTTGTTACTTATCATTTAGTCAGAGAAAAAAAAGTCCCATTCATTGTGGAAATTAATTTAGACAACAATTCATTCGTTAAAGAGCGGAAAGACAAATATACTTCTAATAGCATAAACACCTTTAATAATATATTAATTACTTCCTACCAAAAAGTAAATCTTGAAATATTTACACCTTCTTCAACTGTTTTAATGCGTAAATATCACAATATCATTAAGCAAAATATTCTTCATAAATACAAAGGTAATCTATTAGATATAGGAACAGGAAATGGTGGTGATCTTCACAAGTGGAAAAATTTCCGCAAAATTGTTTGTGTCGAACCTGACCATGAAAAAATAAAAGTTTTGAAAGAACGTATATCTAAATCTGAAATTCGTAATCGTATCTCAATACTTCGAAATACTATCCAGAATGTAGAATTAAAAGATATTTATGATGTCGCTACTTGCTTTTTCGCTCTAAATGATTTCACCTACACTAATATTTCTGGGATGCTCGGTAATATATCTAAAAATATAAATGGAATTTTTTGCTTAATATTTTTTGATTACAATTTATTTTCAGAAGATATTGATTCATCCTCCATCACTTATAAACAATGTATCCAAACAGAAATTAACCAATTTAATGATATAATAGATAGGACTTCATACATTTATTTATTAAGTTCACTTAGATATGCTCATTCAGAATGTGATAATATTATGTATATCAATATTACAGATTCTTATGTCATTAATCATAATGAATACGCTATTAATAGTATACGAGTTAAAGAAATATTTGGGAAGTATGGATTTAAACTTTTAAATGAATATAATATTGATCTTTTTCCATTTCTTGATAAGTCCCAAAATTCATATACTTCAAATATAAAGGTTATTGAATTTTCAAATATTAACGTATTATAAATATTTATTTTAATAATATTTTATTTTATTTTTAATTTTTTTTAAAAATATAATTTTAATATACATATATTCATAAAATATTTTCTTATAATTATCTTTTTTTTTTTAAAAAATTAAAAAATATTAAAAAATTATCAAAATTAAAAAAAAAAAAAAAAAATAAATATGTAAATTAAACATTTAATAATATATTATAGTTTATATTATCATGATTATAATAATTATTATTTATTAAAAAAGAAGAAAAAAATTATTTTAAAATTTATTAAATTTTATACATATAACTATATATTTTATAATATAAAAATAAATAGTACAATAAATATAAATCATATTTAAAAAAATAAATTATAAAAATAAATAATACAATAAATATAAATCATATTTAAAAAAATAAATTATAAAAATATATTAGATTGAATTTTATAGTTCAAGATTTAAAAATTTTAAAGAGAAAAATGTATTATTTTATATTAATGTTTTTTCAATAAAGCAGTCAAACGGAAACAATATCCGCCTATGCGAAAGAATACCGTGGTATTATGGCTACCTTAATATTCACATACTTTGAAAAGAATAAAGAGTGGTCCTTACAGGAATTAAAAATAAATAATATATATATATTTATCGACAATCAATTAATTTTTTTATAAGCAATCATGGGACAAAGTTGAATAAAATAAAATAGAGTTAAAAAAAAAAATAAAAATAAGTATTAAAAATAAATAATTGAATGTAATTATTTTTTTTTTTCAATATTTATTATATATTATTTTTATTAAATATTAAATATTAACGATATTATACTTTTAAAAAAATGTATTATTTAATTATTATGTGTATAATAATATTTATTTATAATTATAATATTAATTTTTAAAAATCATAATTAAGAGCAATTTAATAGTTAGATTTATTGACTTAAAGATTCTAATTTATTATAAACTTAATAGAAATTTTTAGATTCCAATTTATTATAAACTTAATAGTAAGTTTTAACTAATAATTACCAACATTTACCGTATCTTGATTGGCATCCAGAATCACAGTAGACACTAGTTTACCACAATATCCATATTTACTACAATAATAATTACGTTTACACAAATATATTCCATCCTTCTTAGAGCCACACTTATCACTAGATAATATAGTTGGCATACTTTGTTTTTTTGAAGTAGTTTTTGTTTTTTTCTGTTTTTCTTCCAATTCTCTTCTAATGTCGTCATAAATAGGATTGGTTTCCATTTCTTTTCTCATTTCATCATAGATTGGATTAGTTTCCAATTCTTTTCTCATATCATCATAGATAGGGCTATTTTCCATTTCTTTTCTCATGTTCTCAAAAATTTTTGAATTAAAGTCACTATCCGAATATGATTTTTTAGTTAATTTATTTTTATATTCTTCATTAAAGTTACCTTCAGCATTAGATGGTAAGTTAATACAATAAATAGTATTAATAGCTAATAGAAATGAAAATAAAAACTTTAAAAAGTTCATTTTTATTAATAACTTTATTTTATATTTTTATTTTTATATTTATTTTTTTTTTTTTTAAATTTTTAAATGATAAATTTCATAATTTTCATTTTAAATTAATTTTTATCCTAAAGTATGTAATACTTCAGAGTTTTTAAATTTTACAAAAGAAAGTTATATACTCAAACTAATTTATTATTATTTATTATATGAATGTTATATATTTTTTAAATGATACATATAGTATTTTTACTTTTAAAAAAATTTACCTATTTAAATTTAAAAAAAAAAAAAAGCCGATAACGATATATTTATATTTATTATAATTTATATTCAATTTTATTTTTCTTTTAATATATCTAATTGTTATTTTTTTTTTTTTTTTTTTTTTGGAAATAAATTCATATTTATTGATTTATAGATATAAATTTATTATTATTTTGAATTTAATTATTTAATTTCTTGTTCATGTTATATAGTTTATTATATAAGTAAAGGATCTTTTTAAATTTATATAAACTATATTATATATAATTGAATAAAGAATAATTCAGAGTTATTAATATTTAAAATCGTAATTATCTAAAATTATTTATATTATTTAATTAAAAAATAGCAACACATATTTAGTAAAGTTTTCTTTCTAGTTATCAAAACTCCGCTATGTATTTGCAATTATAAAAGTGTTATATTAGTTATAAATGTATTCTTTGATAAACATATAATACTAAACTTTGAAATGCAAATTTAAATTTAATCTATACTAAATAAATTATATTTATTTTAACAAAATATTGAATCATTTCAGTAAATATTTATTTTATATTAATACTAAAGATTTGAAATTTCCTTTGTTTAGCGATTGTATATTAAAAATTTTGCTTTTATTAATTTTATATTTTTGTTTATTTAAATATTTATGTAAATATTTTATTAAATTTAACTTATTTATAATATTTATTAGAGTATTATTTAAATTGTTTATCAATTCTTGTCATTAAATAGTTTGTAATAAATTTTAATAAAGCTTTATAAGTGACTTAATGATATGTTACTTTTCTATTTATATATTTGTTAGAATATTTAATTATTAATATTAAAATATTAATAATAATAATATAACTAAAAAAATTAATAAAGAAGCATCGATATTAATATGACTAGCATTACTTGTAACATGTAGATATTGACTTTTTTTAGATTCTAAAATTGAAATATATTGATTTACTAAATTTAACTCATTATAATTAAAATTTCCAGTAGTATAGGTTGAATTTTCAAAAACTGTAAATTGGTCAATACTTATATTATTAAAAATTTCGAGTAATGATTCGGTACATTTTTTAGATTTACATTGATCTAGTAGAACATTAATACTGCCACCTTTTGTCATCATAGACAAAGAATATGGACATAATTCACCTTTTTCATTTGTTTGACAGAATATTTTATTACTTTGCTGATAAGTTTTAATTATAGCGGGATGAAAAATTTCTTTAAATTCAGGAATATTTTGGCAACTTGGAAAATATTTTAATGGATCACTAAAAAATATTTTACATTTTTCAGATTCTGTATCTGAAAAAGAATTTTTATAATTAACTAGGGTTATATCAGACATACATTTATTATAATATTCAGAAATTTCGTATTCCGTCCTACATTCCTTACTTAAATTGTTCAAGAACGCTTCTTCATTGTAAATTACATCTCTTTTGATTAATTTCAAAAAATTAATGGAATTAGCAAAAAATAAAGTAGAAATAGTTAATGATAATAATAAATCAATAAATTTCATTTTTATTTATTAAATTAATTTAGATAATTAAAATAAAATATATTTTATTAAGTATTATTTAATTAACAAAATATTTAATATTTTTTTGGTTACTAAAAAATAAAAATATCATTTTATTAAATAAACTTTGAACTAAAGAATTATACTATATGTAATAAAACACTTTTCCAATATATAAAATAATTTAATATAGAGATTTATTTTATGATGTCAAAGATATGTAAAAAAATACAAAAAATATATATATAAATTATATATATATTTTATGTATTTTTAATTTTTAATTAAAATTTATCCATATATAAATATATTAATTTAAGTAATTTATATAATTTTTGTAATTTTAAATTATAATTAAAATGTTTTAATATCATTTGTTAAAAAGTAAAAGATTCGTTTTATTTATGTTTATAGAAAATGTAAATCTAATTTCATCTGTTTTATTAAAAAGAGTTATTATTGAAGAATTTTATATTATAAAATATTTATAGTTATTTTATTTAGGTTACACAAATATATTATTGGTCTTATACTTGACAATATATATATTAAAATATATCACAAAACTCCTTAATATTATATATGTAAAAAAATTCAATATTTATATTTTAACACTCCCCCTCAAGTCTAGCTTTCTATGAAGTTAGACTTGAATTAAGAGTTGCAGCGGAAATAATTATTCCTCATTTAATGCTTTACAAATAAATGTGTGGATACTAGATGTGTATTTAATGAAAACCGAGATATCAAACTTTGTATAGATGGACATTGTGGTAGATTTGTAGGAGATCCTTGAACCAATGAAGATGAATATGCAAAGGATATTGTGATGAAGAATGCATCTTACCTAAACAACCAGAGAGGGAAACTGACACTGAACATAATCTTGAATTTTTTTTTTTTTTTTTTTTTTTTTTTTTTTTTGGTATTCTAGGATTTTTGATTATAATTGTGTTCATTGTATTTTGTATGCTCGTTATAACTCCAATACTAAAGCTAGTGATACTAAATCTTATAAGCAATTTAATTATATTCGGTGTTTAATATTAATATATTATAATTTTGTATAATACTATATAATATATATCGAATAAAATGATTTGGCTGATTTACAACAAAAAGAAAATAATTATTTAAGATAACATCAAGGATTGTTTATAAATTGTGAATCAAAGATATAGATACTTAAAAAGGTATTTTTTTTTCAGATTGCTATAATAGAAATGAGCATACTAGTATGAAATTTGTTCCAAACAATAGAGATAACCCTGATGACTTTGACATTAAAGGTTATGTTAATATTAAAAGTAATAAATGTTATTTTACAAGCAACAGAAGTGGTAATTACATCTTACAATCAACCGATTGAATTTAACCGAGTTCGTTATTATGATTGAGTTGTTTATCAAGATCCTACTAGCAAGACTAATGTTGAAATACCCTTGACTGAATATGGTTGTTGTACAATCGTAAGGGATGATAAAGATACCAAATGGATAGAAAATCTTCTTCATCATATACAAATTAACCAAATTAATTTGATATCTAAGTCAAAATCAAAAATTTTAAGATTTAGTTAATTTCTTTAGTCAACTTTTTTTTTTTTTTTTTTTTTTTTTTTTTTGAAATTTAAAGAACTACACTCATTAAACTGTAATAATTAATATTTTTTGTTTCGTTTTTATGATTATTATTTATATATCTATTACAAGTATTATTAAATATTCTAATAAATCTTTATTTCTACAAAATTTTTTATTTCAACTTTTACATTCATAAAAAAATTGTGTTTCCCTAAATTTATATTCATTATTAATATCTACTTCATTGTCTACCAAGAATACAATTAAACTTTTGTTTCCTTATAGTCTGTTGTTCTACGACTATTAAAATTAGTTTCGGTTTAGAAAACATCAGAATTTTATTCCATGTTGACACATGAACCATCACTTCAGGAAATTGAATAACTAACTTGAGATTGATAATTATTTTGTAAAATCTGAACTGATAATTACGTTTAAAGTCATTATTTGAATTAGTCAAATTATCGTGCAATCCACCTACTGAATAGTTTGGTTTTGGGCTAACATAATTTAATGAGCAGTATGAAAAATCGATGTTACCGTTTTACATAAATGATTTTTTTATTAGGATAAATCCAATAATAGTAACTAAGGCAAGTACACTTGTACCATACAAAGAGATAATAACAGCATTATTTGTTTCTTCAGTTGTAATATCGGCTGTACTTTCATTTGTTAAAATTTTTGATTTATTATTACCGATTTAACCATTATTATTGCCATTATTATTGTCATTATCATTATTGTTGACAATATTATCTCCATTAGTTTTGTTTCTTTTATTTCATGATATTATTACAGATATATTAAAGATTATTTGTTTTTATCTTTAAGAATATTTATAACAAATATTCTGGCATTTCAATTAAAATGAAAACATTATATATTACTGATGGAACAAAAATTCTATTATTCAAATTATTTAGATAGTTATAGTATTCTCTTCTATTCTGTTACATTACCTATTAATTCAATTTATTTAGAAAATGAAAATGGTGCTCTATTTAATTCTATTATTCATCAAATTTTTTCTTGTTGAACTTAAAATACAAATTGAAAATTATCAAAAAAAAATTTCAGAGTAGCATATTTAAATTCAGAACCAGATACTTCAAAGATTTTTCTGATATTACTCAAGTTAAAGCTACTGTAGGTTCTCAATTAAATTCTGAAGGTAATAATTAGCAGAACAAATTCAAATGAAGTATAAAGATATAGTCTTTGATGTTCCAGATTCCTCAACTGATTATAAAGATATTCTTACTCCAATTAGTCATTATGAACTTACTATTTCCGATTCTAAAGCTCTTAAAGAGTTATTAAAATATAATAATATTAAAGCTAGTTGTTCTGGTGCTTTCTATGATAAAGATGGAATTAATTCAATGTATTTATTTATACCATTTGTTGATAGTGCTGTTGCTTCTTTTCTGGTCATTTTTGGATTAATTGGACTACTTATGATGTTGTTAATGTTTACATTTGGATTAATATATAAATTATTGTTTATATTTACATTATTTTTTTTTTTAATAATAAATTACTTGAATTATTGGATATTAAATCTAAATCAATTGAAGAAGCAAAACATTGTTCTTATTTTCTATTTCTTCATTTATTTTTCTTTTTTCATCAATATTTGCTAAAAATGAGCTAATTCTTGATTTTGTTCTTTGATCTTTTGAGAGATGATCACATTATCTAAGATCTTTTGTTGTATTAATTTTTTTTTTGCATTTTCAGTTTCAAATGGAAATTGTACATGATCGACGTTATTTAGATCCATCCTACAATGAGAGCGAAGCCATAATTGATTCTGTAAGTGGTTTGCATTTTGATTAAATTTAAAGTTGTTTGTTTGTCTAATTATGAAATTAAACTTTGATTTAAATTATAATTATTATTTAAATTAGTACTTATTTAATTTATGCTATTTATCCGTTATAGTTGTTTCAATATTACTATTATTACAATTATTTTCAGAACAAAATAATATAAAATAATTATTAACTAAAATAATAAGAGATAGTTTAAAAACTAGACTTTTAATTAATTAATTATTAAGTACTGATTTTTAAACTCTAAATTAAAAATTTAAAAAAAAAATATATATATATAAAAACTTTTTTTTTTTTTTTTTTTTTTTTTGAATTAAAATAAATAAACACTTTTTATTGCTTTATATAAATACTTCTTTAATATTAATTGTTTTTTTTTTTATATATATTCTTTATAAATTAATTTATTTTAAATTATTTTTTCCAACTTTTAATCTATATTTCTCTTTTCGCTTTTTTTTTTTTTTATTATTTATAAATATATATATATTTTTTATATTTATTGTTATTATTATTATTATAATTTTTATTACTTTGAATATAAATTTTAAAACAAATTTATATTTTATTTTTATTTCTTTATTTTAAATTTAAGAAATTTATTTTTATTTAATGATATTTTTTATTAAATGTATTCTATGTAGATATGTATAAATCTTTCAAATTAATTTCTATTATTTATAAACATTCTTTTGTATTTACTAATTTTTATAAGTTTTTATTTTAGGTTCGATATTATTATAAATTACATTTTATAAAAAATATACAGCCTATATTCTTATAAAAATATATAACTTTATTGTAGAAACTGAAATTTTTTTTTTTTTTAAAATAAATATATTAATAATACAATTTAAAGATTACAATGAGATAATGTCATACTTACAAGTTATGAAATCTTTTTCATATATATATATATTAATTATAAATATGTTTTTTTTTTTTTTTTTAATTTTAATTATTCAAATTATTCAAATATAAAATCCAATTATAATATTTTTATTTTATTTTATTTTATTTTATTTTATTTTATTTTATTTTATTTTATTATATTCAATCTGTATTTTATATTAATAATTCAACTATTTATTTTATTTTATTTTATTTTATTTTATTCAATCTGTACTTATATTTATATTTCAGCTATTTATTTTATTTTATTTTATTTTATTTTATTTTATTAATAATGTTAATATTCAACTATTTTTAAAATAGCGCTGACTTTTCAGCTCTTTATTATAACGCTGACAATATTCAGCTCTTTATAATAACGCTGACTTCTCAGCTTTTTTTAATTATGCTGACCTTTTCAGCTCTTTATTATTATTATTTTTTTTTTTTTTAATTTATCTTATAATTATTATTTTTATGAAAACCGATTCTTATTCTATATATATTTTAAATATTTTCATTTTATAATATTTTATCTGTTTTTTTTTTATTTCTTTTTTATCGTAATATAAATATAAATGTGTACAGATAATGATATTTGTTCTTATTCATATATTTTTATTTTTTATTATTTTTATTCCTAATATTTAATGAATTCAATAAATAATATATAATAATTGATACTTATTTTCAAAAATAATTAAAATTTGTATATATCATAAATATTTTAAATTTATGTTTTATAAATATTTTAAATTTTATATTACAAAATTGTTGATTTGTACATGTTAAGTTTTGTATATTTTTAATTATTATTGTAATTAATTTATTTTACAATAAGAATTTAAAATATTAATTAATAACTTTAGTTCAAAATAATTGTTAAATTTATTTATATAATTATCTAATACTTAACTTAATGTTCACTCAATCTGGTGAGATTGAAACTCTTAATCTGTTAAAAAGTAAAAGATTGGTTTTATTTATGTTTATAGAAAATGTAAATCTAATTTCATCTGTTTTATTAAAAGAGTTATTATTGAAGAATTTTATATTATAAAATATTTATAGTTATTTTATTTAGGTTACACAAATATATTATTGGTCTTATACTTGACAATATATATATTAAAATATATCACAAAACTCCTTAATATTATATATGTAAAAAACTTCAATATTTATATTTTAACATCATTACCAAGAATTAAGATAATCCAATAAATAAAAAAAAAAAAAAAAAATTAAAAATTTTTTTAAATGAAGTATTAATTTTTTTTTATTATTATTAAAATATTTTTAATATAGATAAAAATAAATTAAACAGATGTATTAATTTTAAAGTGGAAAAAAACCTGTACATATTAAAAATTTTATTTTTTTTTTTTTAAAAAAAGTTAAAAGTTAATAATGATTAGTGATATAAAAAAAAAAAAAATGTTAAATCTTTTCGAAAACAATATTTTAAAATAATATTTAATGTATAAATTATATATTTTTATAAATATAATTTTTAAATTTATAATAAAAGAAATTTATAATTTGAACTCTTTATTAGAAAGTTAAATAATATTAAACTTTATTTATTTATTTATTTATTTATAAATTGATTTTATAATATAAATAAATATTAAAATACAATTATTTTAAATAAGTTTCATAAATATGTCAAAATCTTTTGAGGAGAATACTAAAGATTTTTATGATGAATTAAATGGTGAATGTGATCCAAAAAGATTATTATATATCGCAGAAAAAGGCATATTTTTGAAAGAGCCATTATTTAAATATGATAAAATAAAGGATAATGAATATGTTGTTGATATTAGTGTAATAAGTGATCAATTTTTTTTAATAAATAATAATAAACAATATAATAGATTAAATATTTTTTTAAAGAAGATAGATATATTTATGATAAATATCGTCACTTAACTCCTAGTTGTAATGATTATTTTTCTTTAATTATTATTAATAAATATTTTATCGAAAAATTATTATATGAGAAAGATGAAACTTTCTAAACGAAGTTATAAGTACTAGAGAAAACGTAAATTTTTATTTATTGTACTTGTATAATTATTCATATATATATACTAAAACATTTATTTTGTTTCATTCGTATACTGTTAATAGAACTAATGTACCAGATATGACTTTTTATACATTTAAATATTTTTATTCTAATACACATAAGTATTTACTAGAAGATTTTATAAAAATAAATGAAAATAATATTGAAGATATTTTAAGGAAGATACTTATTGAATCTGGTAAAGATATTAATATATTGAATTACTGTTTAGATAAAGTTAAACGAAATAATTCAAAAATTAAAAGTATTGAGGGATATAGAGTTCCAATGCATTATTGTTTTGAAACATTAAAGTATTATTCAGATGAACTTTGTATAAAAAACCACTTATATTTAAAATGTGAAGATAAATATGCTGAAGAATTTATAAATGTATGTTTTACTGATGAGTTTATAAGAAATTTCTATCATTTTAATATTGAGTTTCAAGAAAAATTTTCTAAAAAATATAATATTGATTTAAAGAAATTGGTGAAAAATTCGAAGTAATTGATATAAATAAAATTAATACTAATGAAAATGAAACTAATGAAAATGAAACTAATGAAAATGAAACTAATGAAAATGAATATATTAATGATATTCAAGGTCAATTAATAAAAATAATTGATCCTCAATATAAAGGAAAATTAAGTTACATAGAATCATACGAATTAAATCCTGGAGATATAAATTTTTGATTTATTAATAAATATTTAAGGAATTACAAAAAAATCGATAGAATATTAAAGGATCCTAATGATATATTAAATATAGATATAGTTATCAATAATTATACTGATTGTTTGATAATAAAATTATGTTATTTAGCATCACTGATTCATAATAAATATAGTAAATTTATAATTCAGGTATTAATTTTTTACGATGAAATTGGCATAGTATTTCTTATAGGGATGATAAAATTGTATTTGGAAATTATTCGGGTGGTAGATATAAATATAAATTTTATATTCGTAAAATATTTAAAATATTAATGAATACTCCACATAAATTGTTTAATAGTTATTTTATTGTTAATTTTCAATATATAAATAATACAAACGTTAAAATGTATTTGTCATATTATTTTTAAAACATATTTGTTATATTATTTTTAAAATATTTTGTTTTTAAAATGATTTTTTATGTTTAAAAAATGGAAAATTTAAAATTGTATAAATTATATATAATTTAAACATGATATTAATTATATTATTTGTATTGTTATGCATTATATGTCGAGTGAATTGTGATCTTGACAATTATGGAAATGAAGAAATCTCTTTATTAATTTTAGCAGCGGCTGATAATAATGGAGAAATTGCAGCTTATAAAAATAATAATAAATGGTATTATAAGACAGTGTATAATGGTAAGAAAAAATAATAGAAAGTGTTATGAATCAATAGTGGATATAATACCTGAATTACGTAGATTATATGATAAAGAATGCAGGAAAGCTGGAATAACAATACATTCTCCTAGACAACGTATATTTGGAACGGTTGAAGATTATTTTAGAGATGAATTATATCCAGCTGCACTTAGAACATACAATAAATATTTCAGTGGTGTTAGCAATACTAACGATGTAGAAAGAAGAATAAAAAATATTTTTTGGAAATTGATATAATACCTAAAAGTGGAATATTAGTAAACGGTCGTGATAATAATGATGCAGGAATTTATTCTAGTAATACTATCGTTAAAGACAGAATATATCTTATTGACAAAGGATATAAAAAAGATGGTGATAAGAATATACATATAAATAGAGCAACATCTTCCAAATGGAAGTTATTATGATAAAATTACAAATTTAATAAGTAATTTTGCTAAAATTAATTCTAGACCTGGAAGAAGCCAAATAGATAAAGTATTAAATCTTTCTAAAATTTTAGGTATAATTAAATTATATCCAGTAAGTTTAAGGAATGATCAATCTTATGGAATAATTGCCGGACCTGGTCATTCACATGAATTAGGAGACGCAATAAATTTAGCAAATAAACTTGAAATTTATAAAAATAATAATAATAATAATAATAATAATAATAATGGTTTAAATTGTAGAGTTATAGAAACTAAAAATAGTAAAAGAGGTTTAAAAACAGGATGTTCTTGCAATAAAATTAGAGTACGTATGTCTTATAATATTAAAGATAGTATGAATGAATTATTTGAAAAATTTAAAGAAAAAAAAATTGATTTATTAAATATTGATAATATCGATGATTATTTTAATAATATTGAAAATAATGAAAATTTTAATGACTTTTGGAATAATTTTTCAAATACATATAAAGATAATGCACATCTATTCACAACAGAAGAACGTGATAAGATAATACAAAATATGAATGATATTGTTAATGATTATAAAGATAAGATTTCTGATTCGAATAAATCAGATATTAAGATCAATGAAGATGATATATCAAATTTAGAAAATATATTATATGAAATTTCAAATTATAATATGGTTAGATTTGATGAAGATAATGATATTAATGTTGCTGACTATAATAACGATTCTAAATCTAAATATTTTAAAGAAAAATTGTTAAAAGGATTAAAAAAGGTTCTTAAACTGTTAAAGAAGTCTGTAAGAATTAAATTCAATAAAGAAAAATCCAGTTTAAAAATAGATCCAAAAAGTAATGGAGATTCAGATAATATAGATGAAGCAATTGAAAAACTTTCTGGAGAATTAAAAAATTTAGAAGAAACAAGTAATCAAGTATTAAAGGATATAGCTGAGGATTTCGATGAATTGCAATTTATTACTGATTATGAATTATATAGCAATGGTGAACCAAGTGAAGATAGTGAATTAGTAACTAGATTTAGGAATGAAGTTAATAATAAAATAAGAGAAGAAGAAAATAATTTAGAAGTTATTCCATCTGAAAATAATCTAATAATCGATGAAAATTTTGTAAATAATATTATAGATAAAATAAAATCAGATTCTGTATCTGATGAAGTGAAAGAAGGTATAATTAAAGGGTTTGAAGATGATATTAAAGATAAAAGTGATGAAGTATTAGTTAAAGAAACTTCTGATAATATTAATGAAATTAAAAACTTTGTCAAAACGAAAGAAGAAGAAATAAATAAATATGATTCATTAAAAAATCATAAATTCAAGCCAATTAAGTTTCTTAAATTAATTAAATATTTAAATTCATTAATTGAAAAATTCAATGTCAAAGATTTTTCGTCTCAAAATAAAAAAAATAAAGTTGAAAAGGTAAAACTAAATGATGAATTAATGAATCATATAAAAACAGATTCTGATAAAAAATTGGCTATTGCATTGAAAGATATTAATAATAATCCATTAAAAAATACAAATTATGATGAATTATCAAATAAGATGGCATTTGTGGTTTTAGCTGCTGGGGATGAAAATGGTAGATTAGTCAAAGAAATAGATAAGAATGGTAATTTAGTTCCTATTTCTGTGAAAGTATCATATAATGGAGAAGAAAAACAATTAAGTATTAAAGATATTATCCTAGCCTAAGAAATTTGGAAGGGGAGGAACTTAATGATAAATTTAGTCAATTATATGATATTGCTCTTGTAAAATATGCAGAACAAATTAATAATTATTATGATGAAAACAGTGATCAAGTTATATTTAGTAAAGATCCTATAGAAATAATAAAAGATAATAATATAATGACTTTTCTTCTTAATCCGTATAATGTTCTTGAAGATGGTAATTATAAAGGTTTTGATCTAAGTCCTGAAGACGTATACATTACTATGAATACTAATAATAATTTAGAAAGTTCATTTAGATCATTTGTATCTGAAATTAATGAAATAAATGCTAATAATTTTGACGAATTACCTGAAGATATTAAGGCACGTTGGAATTCAGATATTCCTGAAGAGGAGAGAGCAGATGAATCATTATATAAAGCACTGGCAGTTCATTGTATACGAAATACTAGATGTAATAATTATTTTAAAGAAAATCTTATACCATTTAATATTGTTTCATATAATAGCAAAGATGAATCAAGAGGGATTGATTTGATGAACCATTCATTAATAATTAATGATGATGATAATAAAGAAATTTGTAATGCATTTACCTTGGTTGAAAATTTAGAAGGATATGAACTTGATAAAGTAAATGGTAATGGAGACCTCTTTACCTATGAAGAATTGAATATTTTAAATAATAATAGTGATAATCATGAAATGAATAAAATCAAGATTAACGATAACGAATATGTTGAAAAATTTAGTATAGGATTTTTAGCAGAATGTGGATTTGATTTAGAAAAAACAGATGGGACTACATTAAAACCTGAAGATTATGCTTTAGAGAATGAAGAATTTAATGATGTATCAGATAATGAAATTATTGAAAGAAAATATTTAGTAAAGAATAATGGAAAATATAATATGAATGTTGTAAGGTCAGATGTGTTTGACGATGATGTCACAAAGGTTAAATTAGATAATAATAATAATATCAATGATATTTCTCTAAAAGATTTTGGGTTAAATTTAATTAAATATAGAAATGAAAATAATAGAATAACAGACAATGAATTAACTACATTAACAATTTATGGAAGTTCAATATTAGGAAAAGAATTATATAATGAAAAGAAGACATGATTCATTATACAGATGATAATGAGTACCATTCAAGATATAATAATGTGAGAGAATCGTTAAATTTACAAAATGGAATTAAAGATATTAAAAATGAAAGATCTAGATGTACCGAAAGTAGAACTTGCTTAACAAAAACATATATAACTGGAAGTTTTGATGTAGAAAAGAAATTAATTAGTTCATTACAAAACCTTAAAAAATATGATTCAGAAAATATTAAAGTTAAAGACGAAGAAACTAGTATAAGCAGTCCCGGTGAATTATGTGATGGAGCTGAAACATTATTAAATGTGATTGAAACTTTATTAAATAGCTTTGAAAATTCAGGAGCAATTACTAAGGAAGATAGTGAAAAATTCATTACTAATATGAATGAGGTGATTAATGGTCTTAATTACAGATATATGAATTCTAATTATAAAAGTCACGAATCCATTAGAGATTTAGATATGAATAAATTAAATAATATCAATAAATTATATAATCAAATGTTGAAGCAACATGTTGAAAAACATGGAGAGATCGTAGATAGCAAAGGTAACAAAATAACCAAAATCAATAACTATAAGAGTGAAGCCGATACAGAATCTAAATTTGTTACAGATAAATTAGATGAAATTCTAAAGAATATAACGCAATTATTTAATGATGATGATCAAGATTTAAGTAATATAAATATTGTTTATAATATGGATTTAAGTGATAAAAAATTAGATGATGATAAAACATACGAAATAGAATATATTAAAATAAATTAAAGGAATTAGACGTATCAGGCAGTGAAGAAAACTAGACAAGAATATAAAGAAAATTATTAGATATATACGATAAAGTAAGTGAAGTTGAAGAAGTATTTGATAGAAATAACAATGGAGGTGAAGGTTTCCTTAATAACTCACAAACCATTTATTCGGTAAAAGAAGCATTAAATACATTGTTGAAATCTAATTATCCAATGGATGAAGATGTCAACGAAAGATTAAATAGATATAAAGATACGATTAATGGATTTAAAAAGTCCGAAGTCAAATCATCAAATGTATTAACAATGGACCATATTGTAGGAAAAGTAGGAAATGTCTATGAATTATAATGACCGATCCAAAATCTACGATGTATGTGAAAAAATATTTCGATGCTTTAAAAGATAACATGTTTGAAATAAATGGTAATGAAGTAGAAGAAGAATTAATGATGGAAAAATAAGAGATATAAATAGAATAATTAATGAAAAAATCGAAAAAATTTAAAAAATTAGATGAATCTAAAGGTCATTTTGAAGAGGGAGCTCATCTTATCGAATTAATAAGTGGTTACAATGAATTAATTAGTACTAAATTAATTCTGAGTAAAGAGAAAGCACTAGATGTGAATTATATTTATATTCCTAATGATATAGAATTATATAGAAGATTAATGTATATGTCTACATCTAAATATAACAAGGTTGTAGAAGGAGTTATGAGAAATAATCCGGAAAACTTTAGGGTTGATGTTAATAGACCAATACAAGAACATATAAGAACTAATAATAAAGATGCACAATCTTATACGTTTAATAAAAATACGGTATATAAGATAAGTCAACATGATTTTGAGAATATGTTTAATGAAAAG
>JACVTC010000479.1:0-24618 GCA_016946835.1 Neocallimastix lanati (nom. inval.)
GTTTTTATAGTCAACCCCATATATCTGGCTGTAGCCCTTAGCTACTAATCTTGCTTTATATTTAACAATTTTACCTTCTGAGTTTCTTTTGTATTTAAGAACCCATCTTGTAGAAATGATATTTGCGTCTTTAGGAACTTTATTAATAATTGTAAATACCCTCATTCTCTTCATATTATTCAATTCTTCATCCACTGCTTTTAACCACATGTCTTTATCATTCATTAAAAATATTTCTTTATAATTACGTGGTTCAATAAACTTTTTGTCGTCTATTGCTAGAAGTGCAGTTGTATCTAAAATATCTTTAATATTGAACGATTTCACTTTCTTTGTTGGATGATTTTTAATCATATATTCATTGTTATAGCGTTTTCTACGTTTATTATTGTTTTTTCTTATATATATATTACCACTATTATTAGATTGTTTGGTATTTTGTTTATTTTTATCATTATTGTTTCGTTTATCAGCATTCTTATTATTTTCATTATTTAATTGATTAAATTTTTCACTATATTCTTTCGACTTATTTAAAAGAAATTGAATAGTTTCCTCTTTACTCTTAGCATTACTTATTCTATTAGAAATTAATTTATTTTTATTTTTATTCTTCTTAAGAGTTATTTGTTTATTATCATTATCATTATTGATAATTGATTTTTTACTCTTATTTTGGTGTTTATTTGTTTGTTTATTTTCATTGTTTACCTTACCACCTGAATTGTTTTGGTTAAATTCTTTATTGTAATTATTGCTAAATTTTACATTCTGTATATGATAATTCACATTGGAATTATACTCATTGGCATTAGTTTGTTTATTTAAATCATTTAAATTTATTTCTTTAATTTTATTTGATTTATATAAATTTATCTCTTTATTTATATTGTAATTATTTTCTCCAATGACGTTAGAATTATTACCATTATTTAAATTATAATTTAAGTCACCTCTCATATAATAATTATTCATTTTATTATTATCGTTAATAATTATATTATTATTATCACTTACTTTATACACGCGTGGATTGTTATTTACATTATCGAACGAATTATGTAGGTTATTTTCTTCTAAATTATAATTATGGTTATTTATTTCATTATTCATTAATTCAGGATAATTTGAATTATTACTTACGTTTATATTTAAATTATTTTTATTTAAATTTATTTTGTTTATTTCTGTGTTTATTCCTGAATTTATTTCTGTGTTTATTCCTGAATTTATTCCTGTGTTTCTTCCTGTATTACTTAATTTTCTTTCATAATTTAAATTAAAATTATTGTCTTTAATTAAATTTAAATTATTCGGATCATTATTATAATTATTATTAGTATTATAATTATTATTAGTATTATAATTATTGTTAGTATCAATTAAATTATCAATATTAAATTTTTCTTTATTTCCATTACAAAAATCTTTATTATTTTCTTCTTGGAAATAAATAGAATTAATATTTTTAGGAATTAAATTATTTAAATTAATTTTATTATTATTATTTAAATTCAATGATCCTTCATTAGAATTATAATGTAAATTATTTAATTGGTTGTTAGAATTGGAAATTGAAAAATTATTATTATTATTATTTTCTGAATTGTCCATATATTGAGTGGGTCCAATAGTTTTATTTTGATTTTGTAAAATTAAATTATTATGATTCATATTAATAAAATTATTATTATTTGGATGGTACATATTATTAGGATCATAATTATGATTATTGATTAGGTTATTTATTTCGGTATCGTTATTATTATTATTATTATTATTATTATTATTATTATTATTTATATTATAAACTTCATTATATTCACTATTATTATCATTTGTATTACTTTCATTATTGAGACACTCACGTGATATTGACCAAATCCGCCACAATTATGACATCTGATATTTCTTTTACTGCGCTTTCTATTTTGTTTATTTCTACTGTTACTTTCATTAATTCTTACTTCATTATTGAATACCTTAGCCTTTTCTTGTTTAATTTTTAAAGTATTCAAAAATTTTATTCTTGGAATTGATGTTTTTTAGCATATTACAACATCCATTCCAATCATTCTGAAAACCAAGTAAATTTGTTAATTGGGCAATATCGGATGGGATAGCATTATATAAATAATTGAATTTTCTTTCATCGTTCACATTTTCCCCAAGTTTCTTTAATTTGTCGAAGGTAATTTCCATGTTGGCTATAAAAATTCCTATGTCTGTGGATTTATCGTAAGTCATGTTCTCCAGCTTTTCGTTTAATTGTAACTTCATTTCTTCATTACCTTTGGTAAAAGTTTTCTTTAGCAATTTCCATATGTCGTATGCGGAACTATTCTTGAAATCTATACTTAATTTAATTTCGTTTTCTAAATTCATACTAATATATCTTTTTGCCTTGCTGTCACCAACTATCATTTTCGTTGTGACTGATTTATGGTAATAAGTATCAGTTCCTCTAATTTTCATGCCCTTTAAGGATTCGAAATTTTCAGCGTTGTTGGCAATTTTCTTCATATTATCTTCGTAGATATATTGATCTAATTCATTAGCAGTTAATATTAGATCCATATCTGAAGCCCAAAGTGGATAGGTTTCCACGGTAAGTTTTTTATTACTTAAAATGTTGAACGCTTTATCTTCCATTGCTTTAGAATTTTAAAAATTAAGATTTAATTAAATTGAATTTTGAGATTTCGAAATTTCAATTTCTTTTTGTTTTATTATAATGTAATTTATTTTTGAGATTTATAAACTAGCTTTTATATGCTGGAGCTAATTTGAGACTCTTAATCTTTGAATATTATGTTATTAAATTTTAGTTTTTTTGATATGATCACTTTATTTATTTTTATTATTTTTATTATTATTTTAATAACTATATATTTTTAGTAATATTTTATATTGTAGGATTAATTATCATAATCCTTAAATGTATATACATTAATAAAATTTAATTTAACTATATTAGTTATAATTGTAAATATATGATGTACATCATTAATACGCCTCATAATATTTTACATTATACAAAATAATGAAAAACATATTTAATTTAATAAATAAGTAAATCTTAATTATACAAGACTTAATTAAAATATTAAACTTTATTTTTAACATTCCCCCTAAAGTTTAATATTATTTAGATCATAGAGAATATTATTTCTAAACCTGGTCATTAAAGTAGAATTTAGATATTTGGTAAATCCATCGGATAAGTTATTTTCAGATTTTATATACTTTAAATTAATATAACCTTTCTTGATTAATTCTCTTATACTGTGATATCGAAGGTCGATGTGCTTGGATTTCGGATTAATAGTTTCATTTTCGCAATTGTAAATTGCAGCTTTATTATCGGTGTTTATTGTAATAACATCCTGCTTAAGTCCAAGTTCTTTAAATATATTCTATACCAGAGACAGTGTCTTGCACACTCATGAATTCCATAATACTCACTTTCCGCAGTAGAAACTGAAACACAATGTTGCAGTTTGGAATACCAACTAGTAGGAGCTGAGTTTATCATCATTACAAATCCAGTAGTTGACTTCCTTGTTTCCTTATCACCACCTAAATCGGCGTCAACATAAACATTAAAATTAAAAGTATTAGTATAAGTGAATTTAATTCCATAGTTAGGATTACCTTTCAAGTATCTAAAAATTTTTAGTACATTGTACCAATCTTCGTATGTTGGATTATCGGATTTTCTGGAAGCTTTACTTACAGAAAATAATATGTCCGGTCTCGTGCTGATAGCTAAATATAACAAAGATCCTATAGCTTGCTTATATTTTGTTACATTAAATTTTTTACTCCTTAATTCAATAGATTCGATTGGTGTTGTATTTGATACTGGGTTATATTTATTGATATTAAACTTATTTAAAATTTCATTAAGATATTTCTTCTGATGGATAATATAACCGTCATTACATTTTACAAATTTTATACCTATAATAAAGTCTACTTCACCTACATCTGTAGCTTCAAAATTATTTTTAATTAAAGATTTTGTTTTAATTATTTCATCATCCGTTCCTGTAACAATTATATCATCCACGTAGACTGCTAGTAAACATACAATTTCGTTACTTTTATCTTTTTTAATATAGACGCATGGGTCACTTAAAAATCTTTTAAAATTTAATTTTAACAATACCTTATTTAAAGTTTCGTTCCACATTCTTCCAGACTGTTTTAAACCATATAAAGCTTTATTTAATTTACAATATCCCTTTTGTTTCATACCTTCTGGTAGCAACATATAAATATCCTCATTCAATTTGGCATTCAAGTAGGCAGCCTTAATATCCATTTGATGTATATGGAACTTTCTTTGGACTGCAATGGCAATTATGATTTTAAGTGTATCTTGTTTGAGGGTAGGTGAAAAAGTGTTTTTATAGTCAACCCCATATATCTGGCTGTAGCCCTTAGCTACTAATCTTGCTTTATATTTAACAATTTTACCTTCTGAGTTTCTTTTGTATTTAAGACACCCATCTTGTAGAAATGATATTTAGCGTCTTTAGGTAACTTTATTAATAATTGTAAATACCCTCATTCTCTTCATATTATTCAATTCTTCATCCACTGCTTTTAACCACATGTCTTTATCATTCATTAAAAATATTTCCTTTATAATACGTGGTTCAATAAACTTTTTGTCGTCTATTGCTACGAAGTGCAGTTGTATCTAAAATATCTTTAATATTGAACGATTTCACTTTCTTTGTTGGATGACTTTTTAATCATATATTCCATTGTATATAGCGTTTTCTACGTTTATTATTGTTTTTTCTATATATATATTACCACTATTATTAGATTGTTTGGTATTTTGTTTATTTTTATCATTATTGTTTCGTTTATCAGCCATTCTTATTATTTTCATTATTAATTGATTAAATTTTTCACTATATTCTTTCGACTTATTTAAAAGAAATTGAATAGTTTTCCTCTTTACTCTTAGCATTACTTACTTCTATTAGAAATTAATTTATTTTTATTTTTATTCTTCTTAAGAGTTATTTGTTGATTATCATTATCATTATTGATAATTGATTTTTTACTCTTATTTTGGTGTTTATTTGTTTTGTTTATTTTCATTGTTTACCTTACCACCTGAATTGTTTTGGGTTAAATTCTTTATTGTAATTATTGCTAAATTTTACATTCTGTATATGATAATTCACATTGGAATTATACTCATTGGCATTAGTTTGTTTATTTAAATCATTTAAATTTATTTCTTTAATTTTATTTGATTTATATAAATTTATCTCTTTATTTATATTGTAATTATTTTCTCCAATGACGTTAGAATTATTACCATTATTTAAATTATAATTTAAGTCACCTCTCATATAATAATTATTCATTTTATTATTATCGTTAATAATTATATTATTATTATCACTTACTTTATACACGCGTGGATTGTTATTTACATTATCGAACGAATTATGTAGGTTATTTTCTTCTAAATTATAATTATGGTTATTTATTTCATTATTCATTAATTCAGGATAATTTGAATTATTACTTACGTTTATATTTAAATTATTTTTATTTAAATTTATTTTGTTTATTTCTGTGTTTATTCCTGAATTTATTTCTGTGTTTATTCCTGAATTTATTCCTGTGTTTCTTCCTGTATTACTTAATTTTCTTTCATAATTTAAATTAAAATTATTGTCTTTAATTAAATTTAAATTATTCGGATCATTATTATAATTATTATTAGTATTATAATTATTATTAGTATTATAATTATTGTTAGTATCAATTAAATTATCAATATTAAATTTTTCTTTATTTCCATTACAAAAATCTTTATTATTTTCTTCTTGGAAATAAATAGAATTAATATTTTTAGGAATTAAATTATTTAAATTAATTTTATTATTATTATTTAAATTCAATGATCCTTCATTAGAATTATAATGTAAATTATTTAATTGGTTGTTAGAATTGGAAATTGAAAAATTATTATTATTATTATTTTCTGAATTGTCCATATATTGAGTGGGTCCAATAGTTTTATTTTGATTTTGTAAAATTAAATTATTATGATTCATATTAATAAAATTATTATTATTTGGATGGTACATATTATTAGGATCATAATTATGATTATTGATTAGGTTATTTATTTCGGTATCGTTATTATTATTATTATTATTATTATTATTATTATTATTATTTATATTATAAACTTCATTATATTCACTATTATTATCATTTGTATTACTTTCATTATTGAGACACTCACGTGATATATGACCAAATCCGCCACAATTATGACATCTGATATTTCTTTTACTGCGCTTTCTATTTTGTTTATTTCTACTGTTACTTTCATTAATTCTTACTTCATTATTGAATACCTTAGCCTTTTCTTGTTTAATTTTTAAAGTATTCAAAAATTTTATTCTTGGAATTGATGTTTTTAGCATATTACAACATCCATTCCAATCATTCTGAAAACCAAGTAAATTTGTTAATTGGGCAATATCGGATGGGATAGCATTATATAAATAATTGAATTTTCTTTCATCGTTCACATTTTCCCCAAGTTTCTTTAATTTGTCGAAGGTAATTTCCATGTTGGCTATAAAAATTCCTATGTCTGTGGATTTATCGTAAGTCATGTTCTCCAGCTTTTCGTTTAATTGTAACTTCATTTCTTCATTACCTTTGGTAAAAGTTTTCTTTAGCAATTTCCATATGTCGTATGCGGAACTATTCTTGAAATCTATACTTAATTTAATTTCGTTTTCTAAATTCATACTAATATATCTTTTTGCCTTGCTGTCACCAACTATCATTTTCGTTGTGACTGATTTATGGTAATAAGTATCAGTTCCTCTAATTTTCATGCCCTTTAAGGATTCGAAATTTTCAGCGTTGTTGGCAATTTTCTTCATATTATCTTCGTAGATATATTGATCTAATTCATTAGCAGTTAATATTAGATCCATATCTGAAGCCCAAAGTGGATAGGTTTCCACGGTAAGTTTTTTATTACTTAAAATGTTGAACGCTTTATCTTCCATTGCTTTAGAATTTTAAAAATTAAGATTTAATTAAATTGAATTTTGAGATTTCGAAATTTCAATTTCTTTTTGTTTTATTATAATGTAATTTATTTTTGAGATTTATAAACTAGCTTTTATATGCTGGAGCTAATTTGAGACTCTTAATCTTTGAATATTATGTTATTAAATTTTAGTTTTTGATATGTGATCACTTTATTTATTTTTATTATTTTTATTATTATTTTAATAACTATATATTTTTAGTAATATTTTATATTGTAGGATTAATTATCATAATCCTTAAATGTATATACATTAATAAAATTTAATTTAACTATATTAGTTATAATTGTAAATATATGATGTACATCATTAATACGCCTCATAATATTTTACATTATACAAAATAATGAAAAACATATTTAATTTAATAAATAAGTAAATCTTAATTATACAAGACTTAATTAAAATATTAAACTTTATTTTTAACATTCCCCCTAAAGTTTAATATTATTTAGATCATAGAGAATATTATTTCTAAACCTGGTCATTAAAGTAGAATTTAGATATTTGGTAAATCCATCGGATAAGTTATTTTCAGATTTTATATACTTTAAATTAATATAACCTTTCTTGATTAATTCTCTTATACTGTGATATCGAAGGTCGATGTGCTTGGATTTCGGATTAATAGTTTCATTTTCGCAATTGTAAATTGCAGCTTTATTATCGGTGTTTATTGTAATAACATCCTGCTTAAGTCCAAGTTCTTTAAATATATTTCTATACCAGAGACAGTGTCTTGCACACTCATGAATTCCATAATACTCACTTTCCGCAGTAGAAACTGAAACACAATGTTGCAGTTTGGAATACCAACTAGTAGGAGCTGAGTTTATCATCATTACAAATCCAGTAGTTGACTTCCTTGTTTCCTTATCACCACCTAAATCGGCGTCAACATAAACATTAAAATTAAAAGTATTAGTATAAGTGAATTTAATTCCATAGTTAGGATTACCTTTCAAGTATCTAAAAATTTTTAGTACATTGTACCAATCTTCGTATGTTGGATTATCGGATTTTCTGGAAGCTTTACTTACAGAAAATAATATGTCCGGTCTCGTGCTGATAGCTAAATATAACAAAGATCCTATAGCTTGCTTATATTTTGTTACATTAAATTTTTTACTCCTTAATTCAATAGATTCGATTGGTGTTGTATTTGATACTGGGTTATATTTATTGATATTAAACTTATTTAAAATTTCATTAAGATATTTCTTCTGATGGATAATATAACCGTCATTACATTTTACAAATTTTATACCTATAATAAAGTCTACTTCACCTACATCTGTAGCTTCAAAATTATTTTTAATTAAAGATTTTGTTTTAATTATTTCATCATCCGTTCCTGTAACAATTATATCATCCACGTAGACTGCTAGTAAACATACAATTTCGTTACTTTTATCTTTTTTAATATAGACGCATGGGTCACTTAAAAATCTTTTAAAATTTAATTTTAACAATACCTTATTTAAAGTTTCGTTCCACATTCTTCCAGACTGTTTTAAACCATATAAAGCTTTATTTAATTTACAATATCCCTTTTGTTTCATACCTTCTGGTAGCAACATATAAATATCCTCATTCAATTTGGCATTCAAGTAGGCAGCCTTAATATCCATTTGATGTATATGGAACTTTCTTTGGACTGCAATGGCAATTATGATTTTAAGTGTATCTTGTTTGAGGGTAGGTGAAAAAGTGTTTTTATAGTCAACCCCATATATCTGGCTGTAGCCCTTAGCTACTAATCTTGCTTTATATTTAACAATTTTACCTTCTGAGTTTCTTTTGTATTTAAGAACCCATCTTGTAGAAATGATATTTGCGTCTTTAGGAACTTTATTAATAATTGTAAATACCCTCATTCTCTTCATATTATTCAATTCTTCATCCACTGCTTTTAACCACATGTCTTTATCATTCATTAAAAATATTTCTTTATAATTACGTGGTTCAATAAACTTTTTGTCGTCTATTGCTAGAAGTGCAGTTGTATCTAAAATATCTTTAATATTGAACGATTTCACTTTCTTTGTTGGATGATTTTTAATCATATATTCATTGTTATAGCGTTTTCTACGTTTATTATTGTTTTTTCTTATATATATATTACCACTATTATTAGATTGTTTGGTATTTTGTTTATTTTTATCATTATTGTTTCGTTTATCAGCATTCTTATTATTTTCATTATTTAATTGATTAAATTTTTCACTATATTCTTTCGACTTATTTAAAAGAAATTGAATAGTTTCCTCTTTACTCTTAGCATTACTTATTCTATTAGAAATTAATTTATTTTTATTTTTATTCTTCTTAAGAGTTATTTGTTTATTATCATTATCATTATTGATAATTGATTTTTTACTCTTATTTTGGTGTTTATTTGTTTGTTTATTTTCATTGTTTACCTTACCACCTGAATTGTTTTGGTTAAATTCTTTATTGTAATTATTGCTAAATTTTACATTCTGTATATGATAATTCACATTGGAATTATACTCATTGGCATTAGTTTGTTTATTTAAATCATTTAAATTTATTTCTTTAATTTTATTTGATTTATATAAATTTATCTCTTTATTTATATTGTAATTATTTTCTCCAATGACGTTAGAATTATTACCATTATTTAAATTATAATTTAAGTCACCTCTCATATAATAATTATTCATTTTATTATTATCGTTAATAATTATATTATTATTATCACTTACTTTATACACGCGTGGATTGTTATTTACATTATCGAACGAATTATGTAGGTTATTTTCTTCTAAATTATAATTATGGTTATTTATTTCATTATTCATTAATTCAGGATAATTTGAATTATTACTTACGTTTATATTTAAATTATTTTTATTTAAATTTATTTTGTTTATTTCTGTGTTTATTCCTGAATTTATTTCTGTGTTTATTCCTGAATTTATTCCTGTGTTTCTTCCTGTATTACTTAATTTTCTTTCATAATTTAAATTAAAATTATTGTCTTTAATTAAATTTAAATTATTCGGATCATTATTATAATTATTATTAGTATTATAATTATTATTAGTATTATAATTATTGTTAGTATCAATTAAATTATCAATATTAAATTTTTCTTTATTTCCATTACAAAAATCTTTATTATTTTCTTCTTGGAAATAAATAGAATTAATATTTTTAGGAATTAAATTATTTAAATTAATTTTATTATTATTATTTAAATTCAATGATCCTTCATTAGAATTATAATGTAAATTATTTAATTGGTTGTTAGAATTGGAAATTGAAAAATTATTATTATTATTATTTTCTGAATTGTCCATATATTGAGTGGGTCCAATAGTTTTATTTTGATTTTGTAAAATTAAATTATTATGATTCATATTAATAAAATTATTATTATTTGGATGGTACATATTATTAGGATCATAATTATGATTATTGATTAGGTTATTTATTTCGGTATCGTTATTATTATTATTATTATTATTATTATTATTATTATTTATATTATAAACTTCATTATATTCACTATTATTATCATTTGTATTACTTTCATTATTGAGACACTCACGTGATATATGACCAAATCCGCCACAATTATGACATCTGATATTTCTTTTACTGCGCTTTCTATTTTGTTTATTTCTACTGTTACTTTCATTAATTCTTACTTCATTATTGAATACCTTAGCCTTTTCTTGTTTAATTTTTAAAGTATTCAAAAATTTTATTCTTGGAATTGATGTTTTTAGCATATTACAACATCCATTCCAATCATTCTGAAAACCAAGTAAATTTGTTAATTGGGCAATATCGGATGGGATAGCATTATATAAATAATTGAATTTTCTTTCATCGTTCACATTTTCCCCAAGTTTCTTTAATTTGTCGAAGGTAATTTCCATGTTGGCTATAAAAATTCCTATGTCTGTGGATTTATCGTAAGTCATGTTCTCCAGCTTTTCGTTTAATTGTAACTTCATTTCTTCATTACCTTTGGTAAAAGTTTTCTTTAGCAATTTCCATATGTCGTATGCGGAACTATTCTTGAAATCTATACTTAATTTAATTTCGTTTTCTAAATTCATACTAATATATCTTTTTGCCTTGCTGTCACCAACTATCATTTTCGTTGTGACTGATTTATGGTAATAAGTATCAGTTCCTCTAATTTTCATGCCCTTTAAGGATTCGAAATTTTCAGCGTTGTTGGCAATTTTCTTCATATTATCTTCGTAGATATATTGATCTAATTCATTAGCAGTTAATATTAGATCCATATCTGAAGCCCAAAGTGGATAGGTTTCCACGGTAAGTTTTTTATTACTTAAAATGTTGAACGCTTTATCTTCCATTGCTTTAGAATTTTAAAAATTAAGATTTAATTAAATTGAATTTTGAGATTTCGAAATTTCAATTTCTTTTTGTTTTATTATAATGTAATTTATTTTTGAGATTTATAAACTAGCTTTTATATGCTGGAGCTAATTTGAGACTCTTAATCTTTGAATATTATGTTATTAAATTTTAGTTTTTGATATGTGATCACTTTATTTATTTTTATTATTTTTATTATTATTTTAATAACTATATATTTTTAGTAATATTTTATATTGTAGGATTAATTATCATAATCCTTAAATGTATATACATTAATAAAATTTAATTTAACTATATTAGTTATAATTGTAAATATATGATGTACATCATTAATACGCCTCATAATATTTTACATTATACAAAATAATGAAAAACATATTTAATTTAATAAATAAGTAAATCTTAATTATACAAGACTTAATTAAAATATTAAACTTTATTTTTAACATTCCCCCTAAAGTTTAATATTATTTAGATCATAGAGAATATTATTTCTAAACCTGGTCATTAAAGTAGAATTTAGATATTTGGTAAATCCATCGGATAAGTTATTTTCAGATTTTATATACTTTAAATTAATATAACCTTTCTTGATTAATTCTCTTATACTGTGATATCGAAGGTCGATGTGCTTGGATTTCGGATTAATAGTTTCATTTTCGCAATTGTAAATTGCAGCTTTATTATCGGTGTTTATTGTAATAACATCCTGCTTAAGTCCAAGTTCTTTAAATATATTTCTATACCAGAGACAGTGTCTTGCACACTCATGAATTCCATAATACTCACTTTCCGCAGTAGAAACTGAAACACAATGTTGCAGTTTGGAATACCAACTAGTAGGAGCTGAGTTTATCATCATTACAAATCCAGTAGTTGACTTCCTTGTTTCCTTATCACCACCTAAATCGGCGTCAACATAAACATTAAAATTAAAAGTATTAGTATAAGTGAATTTAATTCCATAGTTAGGATTACCTTTCAAGTATCTAAAAATTTTTAGTACATTGTACCAATCTTCGTATGTTGGATTATCGGATTTTCTGGAAGCTTTACTTACAGAAAATAATATGTCCGGTCTCGTGCTGATAGCTAAATATAACAAAGATCCTATAGCTTGCTTATATTTTGTTACATTAAATTTTTTACTCCTTAATTCAATAGATTCGATTGGTGTTGTATTTGATACTGGGTTATATTTATTGATATTAAACTTATTTAAAATTTCATTAAGATATTTCTTCTGATGGATAATATAACCGTCATTACATTTTACAAATTTTATACCTATAATAAAGTCTACTTCACCTACATCTGTAGCTTCAAAATTATTTTTAATTAAAGATTTTGTTTTAATTATTTCATCATCCGTTCCTGTAACAATTATATCATCCACGTAGACTGCTAGTAAACATACAATTTCGTTACTTTTATCTTTTTTAATATAGACGCATGGGTCACTTAAAAATCTTTTAAAATTTAATTTTAACAATACCTTATTTAAAGTTTCGTTCCACATTCTTCCAGACTGTTTTAAACCATATAAAGCTTTATTTAATTTACAATATCCCTTTTGTTTCATACCTTCTGGTAGCAACATATAAATATCCTCATTCAATTTGGCATTCAAGTAGGCAGCCTTAATATCCATTTGATGTATATGGAACTTTCTTTGGACTGCAATGGCAATTATGATTTTAAGTGTATCTTGTTTGAGGGTAGGTGAAAAAGTGTTTTTATAGTCAACCCCATATATCTGGCTGTAGCCCTTAGCTACTAATCTTGCTTTATATTTAACAATTTTACCTTCTGAGTTTCTTTTGTATTTAAGAACCCATCTTGTAGAAATGATATTTGCGTCTTTAGGAACTTTATTAATAATTGTAAATACCCTCATTCTCTTCATATTATTCAATTCTTCATCCACTGCTTTTAACCACATGTCTTTATCATTCATTAAAAATATTTCTTTATAATTACGTGGTTCAATAAACTTTTTGTCGTCTATTGCTAGAAGTGCAGTTGTATCTAAAATATCTTTAATATTGAACGATTTCACTTTCTTTGTTGGATGATTTTTAATCATATATTCATTGTTATAGCGTTTTCTACGTTTATTATTGTTTTTTCTTATATATATATTACCACTATTATTAGATTGTTTGGTATTTTGTTTATTTTTATCATTATTGTTTCGTTTATCAGCATTCTTATTATTTTCATTATTTAATTGATTAAATTTTTCACTATATTCTTTCGACTTATTTAAAAGAAATTGAATAGTTTCCTCTTTACTCTTAGCATTACTTATTCTATTAGAAATTAATTTATTTTTATTTTTATTCTTCTTAAGAGTTATTTGTTTATTATCATTATCATTATTGATAATTGATTTTTTACTCTTATTTTGGTGTTTATTTGTTTGTTTATTTTCATTGTTTACCTTACCACCTGAATTGTTTTGGTTAAATTCTTTATTGTAATTATTGCTAAATTTTACATTCTGTATATGATAATTCACATTGGAATTATACTCATTGGCATTAGTTTGTTTATTTAAATCATTTAAATTTATTTCTTTAATTTTATTTGATTTATATAAATTTATCTCTTTATTTATATTGTAATTATTTTCTCCAATGACGTTAGAATTATTACCATTATTTAAATTATAATTTAAGTCACCTCTCATATAATAATTATTCATTTTATTATTATCGTTAATAATTATATTATTATTATCACTTACTTTATACACGCGTGGATTGTTATTTACATTATCGAACGAATTATGTAGGTTATTTTCTTCTAAATTATAATTATGGTTATTTATTTCATTATTCATTAATTCAGGATAATTTGAATTATTACTTACGTTTATATTTAAATTATTTTTATTTAAATTTATTTTGTTTATTTCTGTGTTTATTCCTGAATTTATTTCTGTGTTTATTCCTGAATTTATTCCTGTGTTTCTTCCTGTATTACTTAATTTTCTTTCATAATTTAAATTAAAATTATTGTCTTTAATTAAATTTAAATTATTCGGATCATTATTATAATTATTATTAGTATTATAATTATTATTAGTATTATAATTATTGTTAGTATCAATTAAATTATCAATATTAAATTTTTCTTTATTTCCATTACAAAAATCTTTATTATTTTCTTCTTGGAAATAAATAGAATTAATATTTTTAGGAATTAAATTATTTAAATTAATTTTATTATTATTATTTAAATTCAATGATCCTTCATTAGAATTATAATGTAAATTATTTAATTGGTTGTTAGAATTGGAAATTGAAAAATTATTATTATTATTATTTTCTGAATTGTCCATATATTGAGTGGGTCCAATAGTTTTATTTTGATTTTGTAAAATTAAATTATTATGATTCATATTAATAAAATTATTATTATTTGGATGGTACATATTATTAGGATCATAATTATGATTATTGATTAGGTTATTTATTTCGGTATCGTTATTATTATTATTATTATTATTATTATTATTATTATTATTTATATTATAAACTTCATTATATTCACTATTATTATCATTTGTATTACTTTCATTATTGAGACACTCACGTGATATATGACCAAATCCGCCACAATTATGACATCTGATATTTCTTTTACTGCGCTTTCTATTTTGTTTATTTCTACTGTTACTTTCATTAATTCTTACTTCATTATTGAATACCTTAGCCTTTTCTTGTTTAATTTTTAAAGTATTCAAAAATTTTATTCTTGGAATTGATGTTTTTAGCATATTACAACATCCATTCCAATCATTCTGAAAACCAAGTAAATTTGTTAATTGGGCAATATCGGATGGGATAGCATTATATAAATAATTGAATTTTCTTTCATCGTTCACATTTTCCCCAAGTTTCTTTAATTTGTCGAAGGTAATTTCCATGTTGGCTATAAAAATTCCTATGTCTGTGGATTTATCGTAAGTCATGTTCTCCAGCTTTTCGTTTAATTGTAACTTCATTTCTTCATTACCTTTGGTAAAAGTTTTCTTTAGCAATTTCCATATGTCGTATGCGGAACTATTCTTGAAATCTATACTTAATTTAATTTCGTTTTCTAAATTCATACTAATATATCTTTTTGCCTTGCTGTCACCAACTATCATTTTCGTTGTGACTGATTTATGGTAATAAGTATCAGTTCCTCTAATTTTCATGCCCTTTAAGGATTCGAAATTTTCAGCGTTGTTGGCAATTTTCTTCATATTATCTTCGTAGATATATTGATCTAATTCATTAGCAGTTAATATTAGATCCATATCTGAAGCCCAAAGTGGATAGGTTTCCACGGTAAGTTTTTTATTACTTAAAATGTTGAACGCTTTATCTTCCATTGCTTTAGAATTTTAAAAATTAAGATTTAATTAAATTGAATTTTGAGATTTCGAAATTTCAATTTCTTTTTGTTTTATTATAATGTAATTTATTTTTGAGATTTATAAACTAGCTTTTATATGCTGGAGCTAATTTGAGACTCTTAATCTTTGAATATTATGTTATTAAATTTTAGTTTTTGATATGTGATCACTTTATTTATTTTTATTATTTTTATTATTATTTTAATAACTATATATTTTTAGTAATATTTTATATTGTAGGATTAATTATCATAATCCTTAAATGTATATACATTAATAAAATTTAATTTAACTATATTAGTTATAATTGTAAATATATGATGTACATCATTAATACGCCTCATAATATTTTACATTATACAAAATAATGAAAAACATATTTAATTTAATAAATAAGTAAATCTTAATTATACAAGACTTAATTAAAATATTAAACTTTATTTTTAACATTCCCCCTAAAGTTTAATATTATTTAGATCATAGAGAATATTATTTCTAAACCTGGTCATTAAAGTAGAATTTAGATATTTGGTAAATCCATCGGATAAGTTATTTTCAGATTTTATATACTTTAAATTAATATAACCTTTCTTGATTAATTCTCTTATACTGTGATATCGAAGGTCGATGTGCTTGGATTTCGGATTAATAGTTTCATTTTCGCAATTGTAAATTGCAGCTTTATTATCGGTGTTTATTGTAATAACATCCTGCTTAAGTCCAAGTTCTTTAAATATATTTCTATACCAGAGACAGTGTCTTGCACACTCATGAATTCCATAATACTCACTTTCCGCAGTAGAAACTGAAACACAATGTTGCAGTTTGGAATACCAACTAGTAGGAGCTGAGTTTATCATCATTACAAATCCAGTAGTTGACTTCCTTGTTTCCTTATCACCACCTAAATCGGCGTCAACATAAACATTAAAATTAAAAGTATTAGTATAAGTGAATTTAATTCCATAGTTAGGATTACCTTTCAAGTATCTAAAAATTTTTAGTACATTGTACCAATCTTCGTATGTTGGATTATCGGATTTTCTGGAAGCTTTACTTACAGAAAATAATATGTCCGGTCTCGTGCTGATAGCTAAATATAACAAAGATCCTATAGCTTGCTTATATTTTGTTACATTAAATTTTTTACTCCTTAATTCAATAGATTCGATTGGTGTTGTATTTGATACTGGGTTATATTTATTGATATTAAACTTATTTAAAATTTCATTAAGATATTTCTTCTGATGGATAATATAACCGTCATTACATTTTACAAATTTTATACCTATAATAAAGTCTACTTCACCTACATCTGTAGCTTCAAAATTATTTTTAATTAAAGATTTTGTTTTAATTATTTCATCATCCGTTCCTGTAACAATTATATCATCCACGTAGACTGCTAGTAAACATACAATTTCGTTACTTTTATCTTTTTTAATATAGACGCATGGGTCACTTAAAAATCTTTTAAAATTTAATTTTAACAATACCTTATTTAAAGTTTCGTTCCACATTCTTCCAGACTGTTTTAAACCATATAAAGCTTTATTTAATTTACAATATCCCTTTTGTTTCATACCTTCTGGTAGCAACATATAAATATCCTCATTCAATTTGGCATTCAAGTAGGCAGCCTTAATATCCATTTGATGTATATGGAACTTTCTTTGGACTGCAATGGCAATTATGATTTTAAGTGTATCTTGTTTGAGGGTAGGTGAAAAAGTGTTTTTATAGTCAACCCCATATATCTGGCTGTAGCCCTTAGCTACTAATCTTGCTTTATATTTAACAATTTTACCTTCTGAGTTTCTTTTGTATTTAAGAACCCATCTTGTAGAAATGATATTTGCGTCTTTAGGAACTTTATTAATAATTGTAAATACCCTCATTCTCTTCATATTATTCAATTCTTCATCCACTGCTTTTAACCACATGTCTTTATCATTCATTAAAAATATTTCTTTATAATTACGTGGTTCAATAAACTTTTTGTCGTCTATTGCTAGAAGTGCAGTTGTATCTAAAATATCTTTAATATTGAACGATTTCACTTTCTTTGTTGGATGATTTTTAATCATATATTCATTGTTATAGCGTTTTCTACGTTTATTATTGTTTTTTCTTATATATATATTACCACTATTATTAGATTGTTTGGTATTTTGTTTATTTTTATCATTATTGTTTCGTTTATCAGCATTCTTATTATTTTCATTATTTAATTGATTAAATTTTTCACTATATTCTTTCGACTTATTTAAAAGAAATTGAATAGTTTCCTCTTTACTCTTAGCATTACTTATTCTATTAGAAATTAATTTATTTTTATTTTTATTCTTCTTAAGAGTTATTTGTTTATTATCATTATCATTATTGATAATTGATTTTTTACTCT
Source organism: Neocallimastix lanati (nom. inval.) (assembly GCA_016946835.1). Taxonomy (NCBI): domain Eukaryota; kingdom Fungi; phylum Neocallimastigomycota; class Neocallimastigomycetes; order Neocallimastigales; family Neocallimastigaceae; genus Neocallimastix; species Neocallimastix lanati (nom. inval.). Next base: position 18,314 of record JACVTC010000479.1, read on the forward strand.
TATTTTGGTGTTTATTTGTTTGTTTATTTTCATTGTTTACCTTACCACCTGAATTGTTTTGGTTAAATTCTTTATTGTAATTATTGCTAAATTTTACATTCTGTATATGATAATTCACATTGGAATTATACTCATTGGCATTAGTTTGTTTATTTAAATCATTTAAATTTATTTCTTTAATTTTATTTGATTTATATAAATTTATCTCTTTATTTATATTGTAATTATTTTCTCCAATGACGTTAGAATTATTACCATTATTTAAATTATAATTTAAGTCACCTCTCATATAATAATTATTCATTTTATTATTATCGTTAATAATTATATTATTATTATCACTTACTTTATACACGCGTGGATTGTTATTTACATTATCGAACGAATTATGTAGGTTATTTTCTTCTAAATTATAATTATGGTTATTTATTTCATTATTCATTAATTCAGGATAATTTGAATTATTACTTACGTTTATATTTAAATTATTTTTATTTAAATTTATTTTGTTTATTTCTGTGTTTATTCCTGAATTTATTTCTGTGTTTATTCCTGAATTTATTCCTGTGTTTCTTCCTGTATTACTTAATTTTCTTTCATAATTTAAATTAAAATTATTGTCTTTAATTAAATTTAAATTATTCGGATCATTATTATAATTATTATTAGTATTATAATTATTATTAGTATTATAATTATTGTTAGTATCAATTAAATTATCAATATTAAATTTTTCTTTATTTCCATTACAAAAATCTTTATTATTTTCTTCTTGGAAATAAATAGAATTAATATTTTTAGGAATTAAATTATTTAAATTAATTTTATTATTATTATTTAAATTCAATGATCCTTCATTAGAATTATAATGTAAATTATTTAATTGGTTGTTAGAATTGGAAATTGAAAAATTATTATTATTATTATTTTCTGAATTGTCCATATATTGAGTGGGTCCAATAGTTTTATTTTGATTTTGTAAAATTAAATTATTATGATTCATATTAATAAAATTATTATTATTTGGATGGTACATATTATTAGGATCATAATTATGATTATTGATTAGGTTATTTATTTCGGTATCGTTATTATTATTATTATTATTATTATTATTATTATTATTATTTATATTATAAACTTCATTATATTCACTATTATTATCATTTGTATTACTTTCATTATTGAGACACTCACGTGATATATGACCAAATCCGCCACAATTATGACATCTGATATTTCTTTTACTGCGCTTTCTATTTTGTTTATTTCTACTGTTACTTTCATTAATTCTTACTTCATTATTGAATACCTTAGCCTTTTCTTGTTTAATTTTTAAAGTATTCAAAAATTTTATTCTTGGAATTGATGTTTTTAGCATATTACAACATCCATTCCAATCATTCTGAAAACCAAGTAAATTTGTTAATTGGGCAATATCGGATGGGATAGCATTATATAAATAATTGAATTTTCTTTCATCGTTCACATTTTCCCCAAGTTTCTTTAATTTGTCGAAGGTAATTTCCATGTTGGCTATAAAAATTCCTATGTCTGTGGATTTATCGTAAGTCATGTTCTCCAGCTTTTCGTTTAATTGTAACTTCATTTCTTCATTACCTTTGGTAAAAGTTTTCTTTAGCAATTTCCATATGTCGTATGCGGAACTATTCTTGAAATCTATACTTAATTTAATTTCGTTTTCTAAATTCATACTAATATATCTTTTTGCCTTGCTGTCACCAACTATCATTTTCGTTGTGACTGATTTATGGTAATAAGTATCAGTTCCTCTAATTTTCATGCCCTTTAAGGATTCGAAATTTTCAGCGTTGTTGGCAATTTTCTTCATATTATCTTCGTAGATATATTGATCTAATTCATTAGCAGTTAATATTAGATCCATATCTGAAGCCCAAAGTGGATAGGTTTCCACGGTAAGTTTTTTATTACTTAAAATGTTGAACGCTTATCTTCCATTGCTTTAGAATTTTAAAAATTAAGATTTAATTAAATTGAATTTTGAGATTTCGAAATTTCAATTTCTTTTTGTTTTATTATAATGTAATTTATTTTTGAGATTTATAAACTAGCTTTTATATGCTGGAGCTAATTGAGACTCCTTAATCTTTGAATATTATGTTATTAAATTTTAGTTTTTGATATGTGATCACTTTATTTATTTTATTATTTTTATTATTATTTAATAACTATATATTTTTAGTAATATTTTATATTGTAGGATTAATTATCATAATCCTTAAATGTATATACATTAATAAATTTAATTTAACTATATTAGTTATAATTGTAAATATATGATGTAACATCATTAATACGCCTCATAATATTTTACATTATACAAAATAATGAAAAACATATTTAATTTAATAAATAAGTAAATCTTAATTATACAAGACTTAATTAAAATATTAAACTTTATTTTAACATTCCCCCTAAAGTTTAATATTATTTAGATCATAGAGAATATTATTTCTAAACTGGTCATTAAAGTAGAATTTAGATATTTGGTAAATCCATCGGATAAGTTATTTTCAGATTTTAATACTTTAAATTAATATAACCTTTCTTGATTAATTCTCTTATACTGTGATATCGAAGGTCGATGTGCTTGGATTTCGGATTAATAGTTTCATTTTCGCAATTGTAAATTGCAGCTTTATTATCGGTGTTTATTGTAATAACATCCTGCTTAAGTCCAAGTTCTTTAAATATATTTCTATACCAGAGACAGTGTCTTGCACACTCATGAATCCATAATACTCACTTTCCGCAGTAGAAACTGAAACACAATGTTGCAGTTTGGAATACCAACTAGTAGGAGCTGAGTTTATCATCATTACAAATCCAGTAGTTGACTCCTTGTTTCCTTATCACCACCTAAATCGGCGTCAACATAAACATTAAAATTAAAAGTATTAGTATAAGTGAATTTAATTCCATAGTTAGGATTACCTTTCAAGTATCTAAAAATTTTTAGTACATTGTACCAATCTTCGTATGTTGGATTATCGGATTTTCTGGAAGCTTTACTTACAGAAAATAATATGTCCGGTCTCGTGCTGATAGCTAAATATAACAAAGATCCTATAGCTTGCTTATATTTTGTTACATTAAATTTTTTACTCCTTAATTCAATAGATTCGATTGGTGTTGTATTTGATACTGGGTTATATTTATTGATATTAAACTTATTTAAAATTTCATTAAGATATTTCTTCTGATGGATAATATAACCGTCATTACATTTTACAAATTTTATACCTATAATAAAGTCTACTTCACCTACATCTGTAGCTTCAAAATTATTTTTAATTAAAGATTTTGTTTTAATTATTTCATCATCCGTTCCTGTAACAATTATATCATCCACGTAGACTGCTAGTAAACATACAATTTCGTTACTTTTATCTTTTTTAATATAGACGCATGGGTCACTTAAAAATCTTTTAAAATTTAATTTTAACAATACCTTATTTAAAGTTTCGTTCCACATTCTTCCAGACTGTTTTAAACCATAAAGCTTTATTTAATTTACAATATCCCTTTTGTTTCATACCTTCTGGTAGCAACATATAAATATCCTCATTCAATTTGGCATTCAAGTAGGCAGCCTTAATATCCATTTGATGTATATGGAACTTTCTTTGGACTGCAATGGCAATTATGATTTTAAGTGTATCTTGTTTGAGGGTAGGTGAAAAAGTGTTTTTATAGTCAACCCCATATATCTGGCTGTAGCCCTTAGCTACTAATCTTGCTTTATATTTAACAATTTTACCTTCTGAGTTTCTTTTGTATTTAAGAACCCATCTTGTAGAAATGATATTTGCGTCTTTAGGAACTTTATTAATAATTGTAAATACCCTCATTCTCTTCATATTATTCAATTCTTCATCCACTGCTTTTAACCACATGTCTTTATCATTCATTAAAAATATTTCTTTATAATTACGTGGTTCAATAAACTTTTGTCGTCTATTGCTAGAAGTGCAGTTGTATCTAAAATATCTTTAATATTGAACGATTTCACTTTCTTTGTTGGATGATTTTTAATCATATATTCATTGTTATAGCGTTTTCTACGTTTATTATTGTTTTTTCTTATATATATTACCACTATTATTAGATTGTTTGGTATTTTGTTTATTTTTATCATTATTGTTTCGTTTATCAGCATTCTTATTATTTTCATTATTTAATTGATTAAATTTTTCACTATATTCTTTCGACTTATTTAAAAGAAATTGAATAGTTTCCTCTTTACTCTTAGCATTACTTATTCTATTAGAAATTAATTTATTTTTATTTTTATTCTTCTTAAGAGTTATTTGTTTATTATCATTATCATTATTGATAATTGATTTTTTACTCTTATTTTGGTGTTTATTTGTTTGTTTATTTTCATTGTTTACCTTACCACCTGAATTGTTTTGGTTAAATTCTTTATTGTAATTATTGCTAAATTTTACATTCTGTATATGATAATTCACATTGGAATTATACTCATTGGCATTAGTTTGTTTATTTAAATCATTTAAATTTATTTCTTTAATTTTATTTGATTTATATAAATTTATCTCTTTATTTATATTGTAATTATTTTCTCCAATGACGTTAGAATTATTACCATTATTTAAATTATAATTTAAGTCACCTCTCATATAATAATTATTCATTTTATTATTATCGTTAATAATTATATTATTATTATCACTTACTTTATACACGCGTGGATTGTTATTTACATTATCGAACGAATTATGTAGGTTATTTTCTTCTAAATTATAATTATGGTTATTTATTTCATTATTCATTAATTCAGGATAATTTGAATTATTACTTACGTTTATATTTAAATTATTTTTATTTAAATTTATTTTGTTTATTTCTGTGTTTATTCCTGAATTTATTTCTGTGTTTATTCCTGAATTTATTCCTGTGTTTCTTCCTGTATTACTTAATTTTCTTTCATAATTTAAATTAAAATTATTGTCTTTAATTAAATTTAAATTATTCGGATCATTATTATAATTATTATTAGTATTATAATTATTATTAGTATTATAATTATTGTTAGTATCAATTAAATTATCAATATTAAATTTTTCTTTATTTCCATTACAAAAATCTTTATTATTTTCTTCTTGGAAATAAATAGAATTAATATTTTTAGGAATTAAATTATTTAAATTAATTTTATTATTATTATTTAAATTCAATGATCCTTCATTAGAATTATAATGTAAATTATTTAATTGGTTGTTAGAATTGGAAATTGAAAAATTATTATTATTATTATTTTCTGAATTGTCCATATATTGAGTGGGTCCAATAGTTTTATTTTGATTTTGTAAAATTAAATTATTATGATTCATATTAATAAAATTATTATTATTTGGATGGTACATATTATTAGGATCATAATTATGATTATTGATTAGGTTATTTATTTCGGTATCGTTATTATTATTATTATTATTATTATTATTATTATTATTATTTATATTATAAACTTCATTATATTCACTATTATTATCATTTGTATTACTTTCATTATTGAGACACTCACGTGATATATGACCAAATCCGCCACAATTATGACATCTGATATTTCTTTTACTGCGCTTTCTATTTTGTTTATTTCTACTGTTACTTTCATTAATTCTTACTTCATTATTGAATACCTTAGCCTTTTCTTGTTTAATTTTTAAAGTATTCAAAAATTTTATTCTTGGAATTGATGTTTTTAGCATATTACAACATCCATTCCAATCATTCTGAAAACCAAGTAAATTTGTTAATTGGGCAATATCGGATGGGATAGCATTATATAAATAATTGAATTTTCTTTCATCGTTCACATTTTCCCCAAGTTTCTTTAATTTGTCGAAGGTAATTTCCATGTTGGCTATAAAAATTCCTATGTCTGTGGATTTATCGTAAGTCATGTTCTCCAGCTTTTCGTTTAATTGTAACTTCATTTCTTCATTACCTTTGGTAAAAGTTTTCTTTAGCAATTTCCATATGTCGTATGCGGAACTATTCTTGAAATCTATACTTAATTTAATTTCGTTTTCTAAATTCATACTAATATATCTTTTTGCCTTGCTGTCACCAACTATCATTTTCGTTGTGACTGATTTATGGTAATAAGTATCAGTTCCTCTAATTTTCATGCCCTTTAAGGATTCGAAATTTTCAGCGTTGTTGGCAATTTTCTTCATATTATCTTCGTAGATATATTGATCTAATTCATTAGCAGTTAATATTAGATCCATATC